>APFE030367065.1:18459-40178 GCA_000404065.3 Pinus taeda
CAATACTGTCTACACCAAGAAAGTGGGCAAGTCTCTTATCATTATTGTTCTTTATGTTGATGATCTTATCCTCACTGGTAGTGATCCCAACCCTATCAACCATGTGAAGTCCAGCCTTAAAAATAAGTTTGAAATGAGAGACTTAGGACACTTACATTATTTTCTTGGTCTTCAAGTCTTGTAATCCAAGGAAGGTATTTTCCTCTCCCAATCCAAGTATTCCTATGATCTTCTACGCCGTTTTCACATGGAAGATTGTAAGCCAACTCCTTCTCCCTTTCAGTCTGGATTCAAACTTTCAGTCACTTGTACTTCCCCTGAAGTTTATGCTACCTTATACCGTCAACTTGTAGGAAACCTTTTGTATCTAACCCATACTCGTTCTGATCTTTCCTTTGTTGTTGGTCTTATTGCTCGCTTTATGCAAACCCCACATGAAAGTCATTGGAAGGCAGCTAAAAGAATACTTCGTTATGTTCGAGGTACAGTTCAGTTCAGGATTCATTACAGTGCCGAAGCATCTCCTCTATTGGTTGGTTTCACTGATTCCGATTGGGCTGGTGACTCTGATGATCAGAAGTCCACTGCCGGTTATGTGTTCACTCTTGGTTCAGGACCTATTACATGGGCTTGCAAGAAACAAGCTGCCATTTCTCTTTCTCAGCAAAAGCAGAGTATCGTGGCACCGTAGAAGCTAGTAAGGAAGCCTTGTGGCTTCATCAGATCCTATCAGAGTTTGGCTTTCAGCAGCAACATCTGACTACACTTTGGTGTGATAATCAAAGTGCCATTCAACTATGCAAAGATCCAGTCCATCATCAGTGTAGCAAACACATTGAACTACACATGCACTTCATCAGAAAGCTCATTCATGACCATGTTCTTGAAGTGCAATATTGTTCAACAGATGATCAAGTTGCAGACATCTTTACAAAGGCTCTCAAGAAGGCGAAGTTTACTAAACTTCGATTTATGGTTGGAGTTCAGGAAGTTGTCACTAAGGGGGGATAGGCTCTAGTGCCTCCTTCCTTCTCCTATTGTGTCATATTTGTAAATCCGTCAATCCTATCCCAAGTTGTTCTTAAGGGGGGATGTTAGGATATTCTGACACATAGGAAATAGTTAAGTATAACTTGGTCTAGTGTAGAGTTAGGTAAAGTGTGTTTCTTTACTATGTACATTTGTAACTTACAATCCGACAGTGACGATATGTTTTAGACATGAAGTAATTCAATGGTTCATTATCTCCTCGGTATTACCGACACTTGATCTGTGGCTTAACACTCGATTGGTCCATGATCTCTATTCAAAGAGCATGGAGGGTCATTTGTAGGGTGACTATTCAGGAGAGAAGCTTATGTAAATTTTCTTTATTTTATCAATAAATTGCCTGAAGTGCTCACGTTGGCTCAGGGCATGGATTGTTTCCCCATTTGAAGGTTTTAACCACGTCAAGAATACTGGTGTATTGATCTATGATCTATTTGTGAGCGGTGTCCTTTGGTGTTCTATCTGAGGAACTTACCTTGTAAATTCCTACAATCAACACAACTCACATTCTTCTTCTCTCTTCATTTACTTGGTTCATATAGGTTAAAGGCAACTCTTCTCTCTTCACACGTGCGAGGACCTTGGAGGCAATTTTGTCTTTTCTGTGTTGATTTTTCAGCTAGATTGTTTGGTTGCAATTTGACCGAGTTTGACTTCATATCTTGATCTGCTTTGACCTACAAAAGTTTGATTTCTTGAGGTTGAGTTGACTGGCACAAAGACTGAGGTAATATGGGCAGTTTGACTAGAGTTGACTTTCTATTTTACTATAGAAAATTGCAGATTGCAACAACAGACTTTCTCTCTCTTTTGACTGGGTTTGACCAAAGTTTATGGAATTGTTTTGACTAATCCTTGACCAGCAAAAGAGGCTACATTTATCGGCCTTTGACCGAATTAGAATGGAGCAAAATTGTCCATGATTTGACTATTGTTGACTTGATTGGTTAGGGAAATCAATTGTTGTTTACTTTTTGCAGATTTGATAGTCAACTAGATTCGACTTTTCATCATCATTTTGGGCACAGATTTGACCTTACATTGTTGGGATATTGGATATGGATGACATACTCTTGTTGCTGAACATTTGAAGGCAATCTAATAAGAAGAAGATTTGAAATGGTTTTCCCCATAGTGAGTTTTTCCCTGGTCATTGACCAAATTTGTGTCTCTTGTCTCTTGGCTATCTTTTATTGTGCATTTTCTTAATTGTTCTATCTATTATTTCTCTACTGTTGTTGGATAACTGAAGAAGTGAAATTGTTAAATTGGATGCTACTGGACTCTGTTGAAGTAATAGTTGCAACATAGAAAAAATTGAAGAAAAATTAACAGTTGGATCAAGTCTCGTGAACAAAATTGATCCAAGTCGCCATTTTATAAAACCACCAAACTATCCCAAATCTGCCTCTTAAAACCAATGAGATGTCATAGGATGCCCTTGAATTGCCTCAGAGATGTCAGCGAACTGCTACAAGATTGTCATTAATTCGGCCTGGTCTACGACACTGTGGCCTAGAAAACCACACTCAAATTTGCTTCTGTAGCCTCAGATTTTCCCTGAACTTGTTATCTTCTAGATAGGTGAATCCCATGATTTTCCAACCCAAAACAAAAAATAAATGAGAAATTTACTAATTGGGGTGGAGTCTTTCAACATCGAAATTAGTAGATGAAAAGGTGTCTTAAAACCCTAAAAGCCACAACTCAAGAAAACAAATGTATTTGATCCAATTCATTGATTCCAATTTTATTCCAACTCTCCTCTGTTTATAGATTCCTTCATGGGCTCTCAGATGTGATGGGTTGTGAATGTAACCCCCAATTTTGGATTTTTTGCCTCAGCCAATCCAATATTTACACAATGTTGCCTCGATATTGGAAAAATTGGGTTTTACCCCTTTATCAAGACTATAGCCTATAGGGTTGGATAAAATTTTTCGTCCTCCCTTAGGCAATCAATTGGGAGAGGACATTACAGACCCCCCTTATTGAAACTACTTGTTTTCTTTCTTTTTGCTTTTGGGCTTGAAGATTGTATCTTGTAGTGCTTTGGAGCTTACTTTTTCCTACCTTTTGATTGGTCCCTTCCCTTAAGGAGATACCTCAATGATTAACATGTGACATAGGCGGCTTCCTTCCACCGACGGCACACAGTGCATCATCTATTTATGTTCATAGCTTATAGTGTAAATTTGTTTGTGTATTGTTTACTTGTTCCCTTTCATTAAATATATTTGTGGAGATCGAGAAACTTGTTGGTTTGTAAGGTAATTGTTGGGCAGCGGATCCCCCGCGTAACGGTTTTGGGGCTTAAAACCCACAATTTTGGGTATTGATGTGGTAAAAGTTCCGCAAAGTGCGCGGAGCGCGAATTGTAATGGGTCAAGTCAAAGGGTTGTCCGCCCGAAAATAATGCAAGATAATAGAGACCGAGTCAACCTACCCGTGGTCCGCGAACCATGGGAATGTATAAATAAAGCGCGGCTCTAAGGGTAGAGGGTATCTTTTTGGCTCTGATCTGAGTATTATGGGTTTATGAAGGCAATATTCGATCTGAGTCTGTAAGTCCGAGTCAGGGTTGATAGTGGTTAGAAGAGGCTCTGCAGCTATGTGCGCAGAGGCCTAGTAGAGTCTGCAGCTGCGTGCACGGACCCCTGCAACTGAATGCGTAGGGTAGGAAGTGGATTTTAACTGGAAAAAGCATTAATAAAGATAAGTTGTGTTTTGGAATATCGCATCTTTGTTCCTATATTCTGGTTTATGCATCTGTTATGATTCATGATTGTGTGCGCTTCTATTTATGTTAATTGATAACTGAAAATACTGAACCTATTCGAGATCTATAATAATATTAAGCACAGAACGTGGTAAAGAGCATTCTCACTCGTCCTTTAGACCGCGCGAAGGTAGTTGTTTTGAACAGACGGCTGAGCGGTAGTAGCACAGCACGAGGGATCAATCAGTGAACCTTCCAGACCTCATTAAGACATCCTTAGGGTGCAAAAACCTGGTTCCAAGACCCTCCCCTACTACCTCGAGTGAGACCTCAATCCGCGCTCCGTGGACTGTTGCCAAAAGGGTTGGTAGTTCAGGATTTGTTTGGCTAAACATTTCTGAACCTGGGTCAGGCACCATCAAGCCAACAAATGATTCCGTTGTATAAGGCACTAAGGCAAGAAGGTGCCTCCGACAATGTATCAGAAAGCCGCACGCAATTGATACAACGGATAGTGGAAGAATGTGTGGCAGATGTCAGCACAACGTGGACATTGCTAGATGGACTCTGAGCAAAGATCACCACACCAACCGAGTGACTCGGGACTAGTCACGATGATTGTGTTGGGGGCCTGTTGGACAGTGGATCCCTCGCGTAATGGTTTTGGGGCTCAAAGCCCACAATTTTGGGTATTGATGTGGTAAAAGTCCCGCAAAGTGCGCGGAGAACAAATTGTAATGGGTCAGGTCAAATGGTTGTCCACCCGAAAATATTGTAAGAGAATAGAAAGCGAGTCGACCTGCCCATGGTCCGCGGACCATGGGAATGTATAAATAGAGCGTAGCTCTAAGGGTAGAGGGTATCTTTTTGGTTCTCATCTGAGTATTATGGGTTTATGAAGGCAATATTTGATCTCATTCTGTAAGTCCGAGTCAGGGTTGATAGTAGTTAGAAGAGGCTCCGCAGCTGAGTGCGCAGAGACCTAGTAGAGTTCGCAGCTGTGTGCGCGGAGCCCTGCAGCTGAGTGTGCAGGGTAGGAAGTGGATTGTAACTGGAAAAAGCATTAATAAAGATAAGTTGGGTTTTGGAATATCGCATCTCTATTCCTATATTCTGGCATTTATTATGATTCATGATCGCATGTGCTTTTGTTTATGTTAATTGATAACTGAAAATACTGAACCTATTCGAGGTCTATAATAATACTAAGCATAGAACGTGGTAAAGAGCATTCTTGCTCGTCCTTTAGACTGCGCGAAGGTAGTTGTTTTGAACAGACGGCTGAGTGGTAGTAGCAAAACGTGAGGGATCGATCAATGAACCTTCCAGACCTCATCAAGACATCCCTAGGGTGTGGAAACCTGGTTCCAGCACCCTCCCCTACTACCTCGGGTGAGACCTCAGTCCACGCTCCGCTGACTGTTGCCGAAAGGGCCAATAGTTCAGGATTTGTTTGGCTAAACATTTCTGAACCTGGGTCAGGCCCCATCAAGCCAACAGTAATATAAAATAATTTTATTAATGTCTATGATCCGGATTGGATCATTATATTATTTGTCATCCATCTCGATGCTTTCATAGCGGAAATATCGGAGGAATCAAACTTATAAGCCCATTTTTACTTGTGGGTCCTAGTATGGCGAATTGGGGTTTGAAACCTTTCGAAGGTAGTTTGAGGCATTAAATGAAGTTTTTTGGGGTCAAAAAACTCTTCCTTGCACAACACCCCTTAACATTTTACTACACTCAAATACCTTTCAAATGGTGCAAGGAAGACATCAAATGGAGTCTGTATGCAAAATTTATGCCACCTGAAAGTTAACCTTCTTGTTTTGCCCACCTTGATTCGAGAGGATGCCACATTAACTCATGGAAAAGGGGCTAGTCACATGGAGGCTACGAAGAAGACTCTAGAAGCGTTAATTTTGAACTCATGTTGAGGGCTAAATGGGTCAAATCTAACCCCTAGTGGCTATCGAGCTACGTTATAAATGGGCTACTAGAAAGAAAAGGGGTTTGATTCTATTTGCTTGCATATTGTTCCATAGTAGAGTAGCTGAGCATGGATAGACAAAGCACAATAGAGGGGGTTTGTGTTTTGTAGCAATTCGTGAGCCACAGGTCTCAGGAAACACCGTAGAGAGTGCCTTCTCCTTTGTACTTGCATCATATCCACTCCAAACAACAGAGAGCGGAGCAACTTCACCTTCTTGTTAGTATTTCTCTCGTAAGGATTTCTTAGAATAGATCTTGGCGTCCATTATGGTTTGTGAGTATTTGTATTTACTTGTTCTCTATTTTCCGTGTATTATCTATTGCATGCATAAGAAACAAAACGATAATAACAAACTTGGAATCTAAACTTCATAGTACATATTTTTTAATACATTTATTGTGACGAACTGTCGAGTGGAATATCCACAACAATTTACAAACCATATTGGTATTAGAGCAGGTTTCTTTGGGTATTTTGTGGGAAGTTGTAGGGGATCAAATTAGTTTAAGTGTAAAGTCATAAAATCCTAGCCATGGCCAACGAATTGGTTTATGATAACCCTCGATATCCAGCAGAGGAGAGTATTGTGTAGCTGGAGGCACAAGTCGTAGATATAAACTGTAATGTGCACCTCCTCATGGTAGCCCCAATTGGTAAACTCGGGCTAACTAAAGAAGACGGGCATTCCAACTCAAAGGTCAAATTGGAGGGAAAATCAAGGGATTAAGAAGAACTAGAAGAGTCCAGGAAACTCGAAAAAGAGTAGCCGAGTTCAAGTACCATGAACCATTCATAGTCTCTCTTCAAGATGGAACCAAAAGTGGATATCAAGTCGTATCAAGGTGAGATATATGCTTTGAAATTCAATCATTGGTTGTGGTAGTTAGAGGCTTATTTTTGTGTTCATCATATAGAGGAGGAATAGAAAATTTCATTTGTTCATTTGAAATTAAAGGGCCATACCTTGACCCGTTGGGAAAGCCACACGAAAACCCATAGGCTGGAGGGGGGTCCATGGTTTGTGAATAATTGTATTTACTTGTTCTCTATTTTTTGTGTATTATCTATTGCATGCATATGCAACAAAACAATAATATCAAACTTGGAATCTAAAAGGAATTAACTCTTCATAGTACATATTTTTTAATAGATCTGTTGTGAGGAACTGTCCAATGGAATATCCACAACAATTTACAAACCATATTAGTATTAGTGCAAGTTTCTTTGGGTATTTTGTGGGAAGTTGTAGGGGATCAAATTAGTTTAAGGATAAAGTCATAAAATCCTAGCCATGGCCAGGGAATTGGTTTATGATAACCCTCGATATCTAGTAAAGGAGAGTATTGTGTCGCTGGAAACACAAGTCGTAGATATAAGCTATAATGTGCACCTCCTCATGGAAGCCCCAATCGGTAAACTCGGGCTAACCAAAGAAGATGAGAGTTCCAACTCAAAGGTCAAATTGAAGGGAAAATCAAGGGATTAAGAAGAACTAGAAGAGTCCAGGAAACCCGAAAAAGAGCAGTCGAGTTCAAGCACCATGAACCATTCATAGTCTCTCTTCAAGATAGAACCAAAAGTGGATATCAAGTCATATCAAGGTGAGATAGATGCTTTGAAATTAAATCAGTGGTTGTGGTAGTTAGAGGCTTATTTTAGTGTTCATCATATAGAGGAGGAACGAAGAATTTCATTTGTTCATTTGAAATTAAAGGGCCATGCCTTGACCCGATGGGAAAGTCACACGAAAACCCATAGGCTAGAGGGGGTCCTCTAGTAACTAAGAGGGAGGATTTTAAAATTCTCATAGAATTTCAATTCTACCCAATTGGGTATGTAGAGGACAAATGGATCTGGTGACATTAAGTTATGCAAAGACAAGATCAAAGTGTACATGGGTACACCACATAAATTTAGGAAGATGGCAATAATGTTGTGTATCTCTCCTATTAACCCAAATGTACTCCTCAAGTATCTAAGGGGTTTAGTAGTCTATAAAGCCATATGCGGAAGCAAGTGATGTTGATGGATGAAGCTTGTGTACAAGCACAACACCTGGAAAACATAGGCCAGGAGATAGGGCAATCAAGTTGTTCAAAGTAGAAGAAACACTAGGAAGCTACCAAGGAGGGGAAGATGAAGTGGAAAGTGAGAAAAGGCAAGAAGATAGAAGCCACAACACACCAGTGAAACGATCCTTGCAACCACTACAGTATTGATTGTTGCACATAAGAGAAGTGTTGGAAAATACATCCAAAGCTCAACCCAAAGAACCAAAAGGAGGAGGTGAAGAAGAAAAATAACATAGCCACATATTCTATCAATTAAGTTGAAAGTAGCTCAAACGTGGCTAAGAAGATTGTTTGCACATCAATGCATAAGGAGGTGAATTTGAGTAGCCTTCATCAATAGGAAGAAAAGGAGATGACCGAACTCTTCCATATAAAGATATAGGTCACGAAGACAAAGGTTGATGCTTTGTTTGACTTAGGTTCACAGGAAAATCTCATCGCAGTAGAGCTGGTCAAAAAATTTGGATTGGATGTACAAGATCATCCAAGCACCTATCCATTGGGATGGGTCAACAAGAAGGCAGAGATAAAGGTAACCAAACAGTGTAAACTTGAATTTGCAATTAGTGTTGATTTTATTGTTGAAGTAGAATTGGAAGTAGTTCCACTTGATGTATGTGGAGTTGTGTTTGGGAGTCTATATATGTACATATGGGATAGACTATTCATGTAAAGAGCCAACCAATACCACCTCATCAAGGACGAAAATTCCTTCATCATCAACGTGCGCAAGGGCAAGCCAAAGATTTCACTACTAAATGAAACTAGGCAAGTCAAATATTTCACTACTGAATGCAATCAGACTAACAAATTGATTATTTCTAGCAAGAAGTATGTTTTATTATTCTTAAGATAAAATTAGTCTATAAAACATTAATGAGAACAAAGGCATCCCTAGAGGGGTGCACTAAGGAATCGAGACAACAACTGGAAGAGTTGCTACAGGCATACAAGGGAGTGTTCTAAGAGCCTAAAGGGATACCACCAAAGAGGGAAGTGGAGTATGTGATCCAATTTTGCAAGACTCTCCTTTGCCAAACATCGGGTTGTATAAGCAATTTATTCTAGAAGCAAGTGACGTGAAGAAGCAGTTGCAAAAACTATTGGAGAAGGGTGTTATTCGATCAAGTGCCCCACCATGTGGGTCATGCAACATAATTGTGTCAAAGAAGGATGGGACTTAGCGAATGTGCATTGTTTACACAGAGTTAAACAAAATTACGCTTAAGAACAGGTACACCCTATCCAAGATAGATGATCTAGTGGACTACTTGCAACAAGTTGGATTTAAAATTAGGGTAACACCAGGTTTGAGTCAGAGAAGAAGATAATTGGAAGGCCACCTTCAAAACTAGACAAGGTTTGTATGAGTGGTTAGTCAAGCCATTTGGTTTATGTAATAACCCAACTACATTAATGAGATTAATAAATGATCTATTGCGCAATTCTATAGGTTCATTTGTTATTGTTTATTTGGATCATATACTAGTTTATAGTGCTAACTCAGAGGAGCACATTTCACACTTGATGTAGGTGCTAGAAACTTTGAAGAAGCACCAATTGTTGTCAAATCTCAAGAAATGTGAGTTTGCACAATAATATTTGGTGTATTAAGGCTATGTGATTGGTGGAGGGGAGCTCAAGAGAAATCCTGCCAAGATGGGGGCCATCATGAACTGGGCACCTCAAGGATCCTGCCCCTAGCATGTAGTCTCCCTGACTACAACTCGATGTCTCCCCTCCTCCTCTAGAGATGCATGAGCACTCATGGCAAAATCATCATCAGTCTCAACCTCTTTCTCCACCTTAGCAGGAGTCGCCTTGGAATCGAAAGCCTCTCCCTTGTTTCACTCCTTGGACACTATGATGCATAATGTCCCATCTCCCCACAATGGAAGCACTTCACCTTGGAGATGTCCTTCTTCTTCCTCTTCCCTTGTTGTCCCATAGATGCTAGATTCGCATCCTCCTCCTCCTCTTTCTTGATTCGACTTCCCTTGCCACTACTCCCCGCCCTGGTCAACCTCTTGATCTCTTCTTGGCAAAGAGTTGCCCACTTCTCCTCCCATCTTGGACAAGTAGCTTTGCCCAAAATGCCTTGGACAAATGTCTCCCACTCCTCGAAGACTACATTCAGGGCGATCCTCACCATGAACTCAGGATCCAGTGTAGACCCTATGGAAGTGAGTTGGTCATGAATCTACTGCAATCTGAGGAGGAACGGATCTATGTGCTCTCCCTTCTACATCTGATACGACTGCAATTGATTCTCCAATAGCATCTTCCATTGCATGGAAGTGCCCTGATACAAGGTTGTCAAAGTATCCCACATCTCCTTTGTTGTGTTATTTTTAGCAATATGTGGTACGACATGCTCTTTAACCCTATCAAGGATCATGCACTTCACCCTTGCCATTGCATCTTCATACTTTCATTTTCAACTAGGTCAACCGAGATAGCCATGGTTCTCAAGGTAAAGTCCTTGATGCGATGTCGATCCAGGACTGAAAAAGTTGGAAGCCCCGTCCAACCTGTCCTGATCCCTCAGTCCGTTCATTGCCATTTTAGCTCCTCTTCTGGACTCCCTCTCAGTTTCAACTTCCCCCCTGGAAATTTCCCTGCTGGAAATCCTCCCACCAAATGTCGAACTGCTCTTCCCCAATCCTCCTTACAACTACAACTTGGATCTGGATTTCTTGGCTAGAAATCCCTCAAGGTAGTGACTCCCTCTACCTTGGTTCTGCCCCCTTAGGTACTGTTCTGCATCGATAGAAACATCACCCCACTAACTTCTCAATAACAATCTGCCCACAGCTCCCCAAGCCCCGACAATTGAAGAAACTAAGCCTTTCAGGCTCTGCGCAATCCCAGAAATGGCAGAATCTGCTCCTCCTGGCCACAACGTCAATCCTTACTGGCTGAGAAAGATGATCGGGCACTACGTAGGTCTGATCTGCCCCTCTCTGCCTCTGCACTGACCCTCCTCCGGCTCAAAATGATGACACAGGCTCTACGTCACTTCTTCTCTTGATGCTTCTGCTCTGGAACAATGTTGTCTCTTGGGACAGCTGCTACTACTGCAAATTCTTCATATTACTGTTGGTGCCCTCAGTCCTCCTGTGATCTGCAACCCTCTAATACCATGTTGAAATTTCTAAGTCTGACACGTTAGAAATCCCTACCGCATTATCTAGTTTAATTTCACCTACTTGTTTATTCCATTAACAAGTTATTTATAAATATAAATACTAAAATAAACACAAATGCAGCCTTAACTCATATACAGATCAGTCACTGAAATAACTAAGATAAACAAACAAGGGACACCGTTATTTTTGGACAATCGTCCCTGGAAAAAACAGGTGTAATAGATACGATGGTTTTATTATTATGCAATTTTTGAATACATCTAGGGTGCCAGAAATGGCTCACCCAACAGAGAATGCCCTCAGTAGTAGTACCTCTCCTCGGAGACAGATATTCTGATTGATCAATCACCGGATGAACGATCCCACATCAACTATGGCAGCTTCCACTACTCTCTGTCACTCTGCAGGGATTGCATCGCCCTTCCCGGCTCACAAGCACTCAGTCTGTCCCACGAAAATTCTTTTGGCGTTGCCTCTTGGCCCTGCACTAGCTCTGCTAGCCTCTGTGCAACTACTTGCAGCAGTCATTCAAAGTGGAGATAGATGCAAGTGTGTATGTTATTGGAGTGGTCTTGATGCATGGAGGAAGGCTTGTATGCTACCATTCTGAAGTGTTTCATGGGGCAATTCTCAACTACCCTACCTATGATAAGGAGCTCTATGCCCTAGTGCAAGTTGTCAAAAAGTGGAATCAATATCTAATGGGAAAGGAGATAGTCATCTGCACAAATAACTAGTGCCTACAATACTTGCAGGCCCAAAGTAAGCTACAACAAACTAAGCATTACAAGTGTGTGGAGCTTTTACAACAATTCCATTTAGTAATCAAGTACAAGACGAGCAACACGAACAAGTTGGCCATCATGCTTTCAAGGCCACCTGCATAAAAAATCATAGCTTTGATAACTCTAATTCACATGGAGCCTTTCACCCATGAGTCATATAGAGAAGCATATACAAAGGATGTGGACTTCAGGGAAGTGTATCAACAAACACAAGGCCAAATTCACATGGACAATGGTGACAACACAATTGATTATCATCTTCAGAATGAGTTACTCTACAGGTTGGACAAGTTATGTGTTCCTAAATGTAAGTGACTACAACTAATTAGAGGCTCACACCTCTAAGGTTGTAGGGCATTTTGGTGTTGGGAAGATAGTTGACAATTTGTAGGGGTATGTGTACTGACCTAAGATGCAAGAGGATGTAGCTAGGTTCATTGGAGGATGTATACGTTGTTGTACCAACAAGCTCGATAATAAGAAACAATGTCTATACCATCCCTTACTTGTACCCGCTCATTTGTGGGAAAGCATTTCCATGGACTTTGTGGGAGCTTTACCAACAACCAAGAAGGGACATGAGTACTTGTTCATGGTAGTTGATAGATTTAGCAAGATGTGCATTCTCATGACATGATAAAAGACTATCAGGGAGCAAGAAGCAGCAAAATTGTTCTTTGAACAGTTGAAGCTGCACTTTTGGATAACAAGGAGCATCATTTCATAGATAGGGACACCAAATTTTTAGTACATTTTGGACAACGTTGTGGGAGAAGATAGACACAAAATTGAAGATGTCTACAACATTCCATCCATGGACAGATAGGAAAAGGGTAGTGTACATAACTTTAGTTCATCTTTTGAGGGGTTAGAATTAGAAGCATCCAAAGACCTAGGATGAAAATATGGTAAATATACAACACTCTTACAATAGAGCAATCCACACTTCAATTGGTAAGTCACCATTTGAGGCTTGTTTTGGATATTTTCCACCTTTACCTTTGGATGTAGTATTTGGACAACAAGGAGGAGTGAAGGAGGATCTCATAGGAGATGGTTTAAAAGCAAAAAAAATGTTGAGAAGATTAGGAAGATCCATATACAAGTATAGGAAGCATTGAAGAATTCACAAGAGAAAGACAAGGCCAGGCATGATCAGCTCAAGACAAAGAGGTCATTCAGAGTGGGGGACAGTGTATGGCTATAGTTGAGCAAGAAGAGGCTACAAGTTCCTAATAGGAAAATCAAGCTTCAGTGATATGGTCCTTTCAAGATATTAGAAAAGGTGGGAGATGATGCCTACAGACTCATTCTACCCCCATACATGCACATATATGCAATGGTGAATGTGGAAAATCTAAAACTCCATGAGTCTTCCATGTTGGATCAGGAAGAGTAGTAGGTCCTACCTTCCATAGAGAATTTAGCACGAGATGCTCAGGTAGAGTTGATAGAATATACAGTTTTACAAAAGAGGTCCAGAACTACAAGATAAGGGCAACATGACCTTTGGCGTATTAGGTTGAAAGGACAAATTCTAGGAAAGGCTAAATGTTACTTCAAGGAGAAGATAGAGGAAAAAATTTCTCACCTCATTCAGCAAAAGATTTCGGGGACCAAAAACCTCCCAAAATGGGGAGGCATGTCCAAATTAGATCATTATATAATTTTTCATCCATCTCAATGCTTTCAGGGTGGAAAAATTGGAGGAATCAACTTACAAGACCATTATTACCGGTGAGTCCAAGTTTGGTAAATTAGGGTTTGAAATCTTTCAAAGTCAAATTGAGGCATTAAAGGAATATTTTGGGGTCCAAAAACTCTCGCATGTGCAATGCCCCTTGGAATTGTTGTACACTCAAAAACCTTTCCGAGTATGCAAGAAAGATGTCAAACGGAGTCTGTATGCAAAATTTATGCCACCCGAAAGTTGATGTTCCTATTTTGTCCACCAAGATTTGAGACGATGGATGTCAACCCTGTTACTCATGGAAAAAGGGTTAGCCACATGGAGGCTATGAAGAAAACTCTAGAAGGGTGGATTTGTAACCCATGTTGAGGGTTGAATGGGTCCAATCTGTTGAAATTTCTAAGTCTGACATGTTAGAAATCCGTACTTCATTATCTGGTTTAATTTCTCCTACTTGTTTATTCCATTAACAAGTTATTTATAAATATAAATACCAAAATAAACACAAATGCAGCCTTAATTCATATATAGATCAACAAATGAAATAATTGAGACAAACACACAAGGGACAACATTGTTTTTGGACAATCGTCCCCGAAAAAACCAGTGTAGCAGATATGAGGATTTTATTATTATGCAATTTCTGAATACATCTAGGGTGCCAGAAATGGATCACCCAACAGAGAATGCCCTCAGTAGTAGTACCTCTCCTCGGAGACAGATATTTCAAATGATCAATCACCAGATAAACGATCCCGCAGCAACTATGGCAGCGTCCATTGCTGTACGTCACTCTGCAAGGACTGCATCACCCTTCCCGACTCACCAGCACTCAGTTTGCCTCACGAAAATTCTTTTGGCGCTGCCTCTTGGCCCTGTGTCAACTTTGCTAGCCTTTGTGCAGCTACTAAAGCCTATGCATCAACTCTCAAACCCTCTGTGTCACCCATGTTGGCCTCTTCAGCCTCTGTGTAGCACTCAACTGCCTTTGCATAGCATTCAGTTGCCTCTGCGTCAACCTCTCCAGGCTCTATGTTGTCTCTCTGGCACTATCTCTGTCTCTCTGTTATGTATTCTCGGCCTCGTGCCAAACTGCCCCTCGCTGCAACAGATCACTAGCTCGATTCTCTCAGCAAAACCTCTCTCCAGAAAATCGAATTGACTGATCAATTTGGTGTATCTCCAACTGATCCTCAAGCCTCCTCTTATACTTTTCCTATTGAGTCTTCAACGACCGAGATTAAGTTCCTAATAAACATCTAAGATTAGATTTGGCTTGATCCATGTCATTTAGAACATTCTCACGCAGTTTTATATTAATACCCATTAATATTTTAATTTTCCTAAGTTTAAACTTAGGAACCCCAATAAAAATATTAATTATTTTAATATCTCTCCAACTGGGTGGAATTTCCCCAAACCATTTCTGGGTCTTGGAGATCTTATGTATCTTAGCCTCTCCGCCATTTTTCATGGCTAGATCACATCTGATGGCACCACAAATCAACACTCCCTCTTAGCGTGGAATGTGCTCTAGTAATGCTCAACCACTGAAACATCACTATGATCCTCTGCACCGGTACCTGTGCTAATGCTTGGCTTGTTGCCTCACATCATCTGAATTGTTGCTTCCTGTACTGCTACCCATGACACTGCCACTGCCATTTCTACATCTATACTGTAGCTCCCTCTCAATATGTTGCCCATGCTGCCCCTAACACTGCCACTGCTAATTGTTGCACTACAACTCAGTTACTGAGAAGTAAGTAACTGATCTACCCAAAATACTGACATCCCGGTCAGTCTGGAAACCTCATGAAATTGAAGCTTCCTCTGCTGCTATATTGTGTTTCCACTGCGCTGCTGCATACACCTCTGTGCTTCTCACACTACTGCAACCTCCACTGCGTTGTTGCATACACCTCTGTGCCTCTCGCACTGTTGCAACCTCCATTGCGCTACCTCAGATTTATGCACCCAAGTACTGCCTTGATGCTCCACTGCACTTTGCTCCACCCGACATCTGTCATTTTGCTACTATCGTTAAGGACTCCCATAGCTGGATATGATCCAAGAGTTTGGGCACCTCAAGGATCCTGCCCCTAGCATGTAGTCTCCCTAACTACAACTCGATGTCTCCCCTCTTCCTCTAGAGATGCATGAGCACTCATGGCAAAATCATCATCGGTCTCAACCTCTTTCTCCACCTTAGCAGGAGCTGCTTTGGAATTGGAAGCCTCTCCGTTGTTTCACTCCTTGGACACTACGATGCATAATGTCCCATCTCCCCATAATGGAAGCACTTCACCTTGGAGATGTCCTTCTTCCTCTTCCCTTGTTGTCCCGCAGATGCTAGATTCGCATCCTCCTCCTCCTCTTTCTTGATTCGACTTCCCTTGCCACTACTCCCCGCCCTGGTCAACCTCTTGATCTCTTCTTGGCAAAGAGTTTCCCACTTCTCCTCCCATCCTGGACGAGTAGCTCTACCCAAAATGCCTTGGAAAAATGTCTCCCACTCCTCGAAAATTGCATTCAGGGCGATCCTCACCATGAACTCAGGATCTGGTGTAGACCCTATGGAAGTGAGTTGGTCACGAATCTCCTACAATCTGAGGAGGAACAGATCTATCTACTCTCCCTTCTACATCTGATACGACTGCAATTGATTCTCTAATAGCATCTTCCATTGCATAGAAGTGCCCTGATACAAGGTTGTCAAAGTATCCCACATCTCCTTTATTGTGTTCTTTTTAGCAATATGTGGTACGACATGCTCTTTGACCCTGTCAAGGATCATGCACTTCACCCTTGCCATTGCATCTTCATACTTCTCATTTTCAACTAGGTCGAACGATATAGCCACGGTTCTCAAGGTAAAGTCCTTGATGCGATGTCGATCCAGGACTGTCAAGATCCTAGCCTTCCAAATGACAGCTCCTCCATTTCAGCTTCTCTTCTGGACTTTATCTCAATTTCGACTTCCCTCCTGGAAATTTCCCTACTGGAAATCCTCCCACCAAATGTCGAACCGCTCTTCTCCAATCCTCCTTACAACTACAACTTGGATCTGGATTTCTTCGCTAGAAATCCCTCGAGGTAGTGACTCCCTCTACCTTGGTTCTGCCCCCTTAGGTACTGTTCTACACCGATAGAAACAGCACCCCACTAACTTCTCAATAACAATCTGCCCACAGCTCCTCAAGCCCCGACAATTGAAGAAACTAATCCTTTCAAGCTCTGCGCAATCCCAGAAATGGCAGAATCTGCTCCTCCTGGCCACAACGTCAATCCTTAC
Organism: Pinus taeda; assembly: GCA_000404065.3. NCBI lineage: Eukaryota > Viridiplantae > Streptophyta > Pinopsida > Pinales > Pinaceae > Pinus > Pinus taeda. Next base: position 35,216 of record APFE030367065.1, read on the forward strand.
TGGCTGAGAAAGATGATCGGGCACTACGTAGGTCTAATCTGCCCCTCTCTGCCTCTGCGCTGACCCTCCTCCGACTCAAAATGATGACACAGGCTCTGCGTCACTTCTTCTCTCGCTGCTTTTGCTTTGGAACAACGTTGTCTCTTGGGACAGTTGCTACTACTGCAAATTCTTCATATTACTGTTGGTGCCCTCATTCCTCCTGTGATCTGCAACCCTCTAATACCATGTTGAAATTTCTAAGTCTGACACGTTAGAAATCCCTACCGCATTATCTAGTTTAATTTTTCCTACTTGTTTATTCCATTAACAAGTTATTTATAAATATAAATACTGAAATAAACACAAATGCAGCCTTAACTCATATACAGATCAGCAACTGAAATAACTAAGACAAACAAACAAGGGACACCATTATTTTTGGACAATCGTCCCTGGAAAAAATAGGTGTAACAGATATGAGGGTTTTATTATTATGCGATTTCTGAATACATCTAGGGTGCCAGAAATGGCTCACCCAACAGAGAATGCCCTCAGTAGTAGTACCTCTCCTCGGAGACAGATATTCTGACTGATCAATCACCAGATGAACGATCCCACATCAACTATGGCAGCTTCCACTGCTCTGTGTCACTCTGCAGGGACTGCATCACCCTTCCCGGCTCACAAGCACTCAGTGTGTCCCACAAATTCTTTTGGCTCTGCACCAGCTCTGCTAGCCTCTGTGCAACTACTGAAGCCTCTGCGTCACCCACGCTGGCCTCTTCAGCCTCTGCGTAGGTCCCAACTGCCTCTACGTAGCACTCAGTTGCCTCTACGTCAACCTCTCCAGTCTCTACGTTGTCTCTCGGGCACTATCTCTATCTCTCTGTTGTGTATTCTCGGCCTCATGCCAAACTGCCCCTCGTTGCCTTAGATCACTAACTTGATTCTCTCAGCAAAACCCCGCTCCAGAAAATCGAACTGACTAATCAATTTGGTGTATCTCCAACTAACCCTCAAGCCTCCTCTTATACGTTCCCTGTTGAATCTTCAACGGTCGAGATTAAGTTTCTAATCAACGGCTAAGATTAGATTTGGATTGATCCATGTCATTTAGAACATTCTCACCCAATTTTATATTAATACCATTAATATTTTAGTTTTCTTAAATTTAGACTTAGGAACCTCATTAAAAATATCAATTATTTTAATATCTCTCCAACTGGGTGGAATTTCCCCAAACCATTTTTGGGTCTTGGATATCTTATGTGCCTTAGCCTCTCCACCAATTTCAATGGCTAGAGCACATCCGATTCTACCACAGATCAACACAATCAAACCCCTAGTTGGATATCGAGTTGTGTTATAACTGGGCCACTTGGAAGAAAAGGGGTTCAATTCTATTTGCTTGCATTTTGTTACTTAATAGAGCATAGTAGCTGAGTGTGGATAGAGAGAGAGCATAACAAAGTGGGTTTGTGTTCTCTAACAGCCCACAGGTCCCGGGTCTTAGGCAAATCCATTAAGAGTGTCTTCTCCTTGGTACATGCATTATTTCCATTCCAAACAAAAGAGAGAATAGCAGTCTCACCTTCTAGTTGGGTTTTCTCTCGCAAGGGTTCCTAGGTCATATTTCGGTGTTAATTATAGTCTATGAGTGATTGTGTTTACCTGTTCTCTATTTTCCACATATTATACATTACATGCATAAACAACAAAACAGTAATAACAAATCTAGAATCTAAAAGGAATTAACCCTTCATACTTCATAGTATAGATGTCAGTTTATTTTAATAGATATATTGCAATGATCTGTCTAGTGAAATTTCAACTGAAGTTTACAATGTACATATCAGTCCAAAAAATGACCACAAAAGCAGACCATTAGATTAAAAGAGCATATCCAGTGCAAGTGCCTTTACTCCACTGTCCTCTCTGCTGCTCACAGGAACGAAGACAAGGAAACTCGGCTGCATGTATGCTGCTCTGAGTTTTCTACTACGTCTGCTCATCGCACTGCACCATACATGAGACTCTCTCTCACCCCAAGTGCATTCTGTTGTTGAGCCAAGTAATCTCTGCTCAAACTGGTGCATGATTTCTCGTGCTAAGGAATTGCTGCTCAACATGCTACACTGATGGGGAACAACTCATAGCAACCAAGTAAACTAACATACCCTACTTCCAAATGCTTTGTGCTTCTAACTTGTTTGATTGGCATGGAAAACTCATGTAGAGAGTAGGGATTTGATTGGTTATGGAGAATTCATTGTTGCAACTTTTCATTTGAACATTCTGGAGCTTCAAGAGCATCTCTATCCATTGCATTTTGTTTCCAAGGTTGTAAGTGGTTATATTTGGTAGTTGAACTCTACCAAACATGTTGACAGCAAAATACAAGTGATTTGCTCTTCTAGAAAAGGAAATTGAACTTATTGTAGGCTGTAGCAGATGAAACAGGATGGAGGAACAAGGTCTCGGGCAAACAGAAAACATCTTTTGAAAAACCAAAAACAATGTTATCCTTTTCTATAAAAATACGTTAGCCCATGCTAAGAACTGCCACACACCCTCATAAAAATGAACTAATTTCTGAGCTCTTTATATATTCTGAAGGTCTTTATTTCTTTCAAAATTATCACGTGACAGCAAAACCAATCTCCCGTTGCCAGAGAAGTACCTTTAAAGTTTACACAGTTTTCATTGCCTTGCAGGCTAAAATCATGCATGCAACCTACAAATGGTCAATCATAAAATGACCACCAATCTTTGGTATACCATAAGACTTATTGATCTCCAGCTGGACAAGCTATGCTCCCATTTATTTTCTGGGATGTTTGCAGAAATACTATCTCCCTGCAGTTTGTCTGTGAAGAATTGTTTAATTGTTGTTTCATTGGGATTGCTTGATTCTTGACTGAACAATTACGATCATTTATAGAGATAATCCAGCAGGACAATGACATAGCACATTCTTGAGATTGTTTTATGATTTGCAACTTGTATCACTTAGTGTGATATAAAGCCCTGCGTCTATATCTTTGGACTTCTATGTACTAGTCTTGTGTGTATGACCTCTTATTTTCATGTTAGCAATGTTCACTGCACATCCCAGCAAGAGATAGGAAGATAATTCGTACCAATTTTAGTTTTTACCTGAGGATAAGTGAAAAAATGGTGCGGTACTCCAAATTGCAGACTATATATATATTTTGTATAGGACCATATCTACGGTTGTCCAGTCAAGTGAGGTGAAGAGCAATTGATATGGTCTTTGGATTTCTTTTCAGCTTGTAAAGTATCTCTTTCAAATGAAATGAATTGTTTATTTTGTTCCTCTTTGTTCATTTAAACCATGCAGGCAACATGAGTTTTCCACCTGTAGATACACGAACATGTTTAGACCATAAAGGATGTAAGTGGGATATTTTAGTTGAACTCTAGCCAATAAGTTTAACAGGCGTAACATAAAATGGTCTGTCCTCCAGAAAAGAATGTGAACCATTTTAGGCTGCAGCACATGAAACAGGATGTACAGACAAGGTTTAGGCAAACAGGAGACGTCTATTGAAAAACCTATACCAAAACCTGTTCTAGACATGATAACAATTTGTGAAGTGTTGGTACAATTTATCTTAGCTTGATCTTCTTCTTATTATTAGAGAGTGTTTATTTCATCAAATTGCTACCAAAAATATTAGAGAGTGTTTATTTCATCAAATTGCTACAAAAAATAAAGATACAAGAACACAAGATGTTGGCATTCTGCCGAGGCCAAAACCTCTCCCTCTTGGAGAGGAAAACCCACACGAATTTTTTTTTATGGAAATTCAATTGACGAACAGCAAGACCATAACCCTTGACCTACTAGGCCACTCCAAGACCGAATCACCAACCTCTTCTTTCTATTGAGATCATCATCAACACTGCTGCTTCATTGAATTCATCATTCATGCACCTTCAGTAAGATATTCATCACAATAATGAGAGCATAACTGCTGCACCATATCTCCATTTTTTTTAAGGTAATTACTGCACTTTTCTCTGAGATCATCATTATGTATATGAGGCTTCCATACTGAGACATCTATGTGAATGCTTCACCGAAGTATTCATTATTATCCTCCATACTTGTCTGAGATTCTGATGTGTCCGAGATGGCATAGTGAGATCATAATTATGTTGAGACTTGTCCGAGTATACCAAGATTGTGAGCATGATGACCCTCAGAAAAGACAGTAATACTGTGCCTACGAGCTTAACCAAAATACAGTCATCCTGTACCTTGTCCGAGATACTGTCTTCACTCGGCTATTCGAGATTTTGTGTCTTACTGTGCTATCCGAAGTCTTGTACCATACGTCCGAAAACTTCAGAGATGTCCGAGATTTTTTGTGTCTTTTGTGGATACCCCAACTGGGTATATATAGTGGTTATGTCTCCAGTTTGAGTCGACTTATCCAGGTGAACCGACATGTCATCCTTTAGTTATTTAATATATTTTTTAATATATTTTGCCGGCCAACATGATGTCTTTTCATCACTTTGTTTGCAGGCCTCTTTTTTGAAGGATGGTGCTTGTCTTGGAGAGCTGCTTGACACTAGGTTGACTCATGTTCATTACATAAATGCTCAAAAAGAGCTCTTCACTATAATTTTGACTTTTTGACTTTTCTAGACCTATAGAATGAGCAAGAAACTCATTCATATAATTTATAAAAATAATAATTTTTTTTTCTTGACAAGTACAAAGATCAAAATTACATTGACAGATACGGAACCTAGTTACCCTTTTCTTCAACACTCCTTCTTAACTAGGGAGGTATTTACAATGGTACTTGGTTATTCTCAATCTGAAGAATTTCTCATAAGAAGAATCGGATTGGTAATCCCATCTACATAGCATCATATCAATCAACATTGTCATAATGCAAGGGCTTGACTAACAGCTCCATCTCTCCATAAGACCATGAGCTACAAT
>APFE030367065.1:40489-79379 GCA_000404065.3 Pinus taeda
ACAATGTTGGCGAGACCAATGATTATAGACACTTTCATCATTGTCTCTCAAGGTACATACCCACCTGGGTGTTTACTGGGTATGACCTTCTAGGACTATTCTTATCTTGGGTTCCCAGCCCTCAAAGAATATCGGTCCTCTTGCCTACTCTTATCTTGGATGCCCTACACATCCTCAAAGAGTATTGGATGCCAGATGATTACCCAATCCTCCCATTCTTCCCAAGGGAAAACAAGAACGTTGTGTCTATCATGTTTCTATATTTCCATTCATGGCCTTCATCTAGACTTACAGCTGTTAGTCTTGGTCTAGTGCATGACACATGAAATGGAACACACAATTGTCACTCCTTTGTAATCAGGGGTGATCTAATTCAAACTCCCTCTTGATCAGGGACCTGTCAGAGCTCTCTCTTAGCTAGGGAATCTTTTATACATCAGCAACTTCTTCTTCATCGGTTCTTCGGTTGCTTGATCAACTTCTCTTCTCGATGTCATGAAATTTAGTTGAGCTTCTTCCTTGCAGGGCAACAACCATCGATCACTTTCCTTCTTATTCCGTCATGTCATTCCTTTCTTCATGGAAAGTGGCCTTCTTGGCATACATCTGGAACTTTCTTCATATGGCTATTTCTTTTCTCTCCATGTTTCTTTGAGGAGTTTCCATCCATCACATGAATGTTGGTTGTACTTGTACTTACAAGTCTTGTTCTAGTAGCCCTACATGAACTCATCCAGATATTATTAAAGAAATCAAAACATCATATTAAATTAAATCATATCTTATGAGATGACTCTTCATCATGACATCTTCTTGTAGGTATCGACATCCTACACACTTATTGACATATCTCCCAAAGATATCCATTGTCAAGGGTATTCATCTTTTTCATACTTTCAACAGAGTCTTTATATCTTTCTGGGAGATTTCCTAGCCAAATCTTCTTGGTCTTTTGGATGTTGATTGCCTTCATCATGGTTGCATATCTCACAATCTCTTCCTTCCTCACACATTCCATTTCCTAGAGCTTTTAATTAGAGTTTCTTAGTCAAATACCTCATACTTCATATGAGGACATATTATGTTGATTTCATCTAGTGTGACTTACGCCTTCCTGCATTCTTTCAGAGGAAAAGATCCCTTTTCTCTTGATCATGCTTCTCAAGATAGAAGTAATGATCCATTGTTACCTGCAACCATATGACATGACCTTATAATATTAAATACAAGCATACATAGCTCATTTTACCTTTACATCATCTAGGCTTCTTCCAGCAGCTTCTTTGATCTGCTTCATGTCATCACACCATTATCCCATGAATTGCATAAGTTGGAGTTCCTGATGAAACACTTGCTTCCTCTCTAGATTATTGAAACCTCCGATGAGGATTCCATCAGAAAAATTTGAGGATCTTGCATATCCACATCTGGCAGATGTTTCTTGATGTATGATGAGCCTTGTCCTGGATGACATCTTTCTTTCCTTTAATGTTCAATGAGATTCCCAATAGCTATATCCTTCATGTTTAACTACCATGGATTTTGTCCTTTTTGTCTTTCATGATTCCCATGGTGATGTCACGAGCTCTTGCTTCTAATGCTTTCATGATGCCATGATGCATCTTATTATCATTGTCATATCTAATAACACAAGATATAGGAGCTTATGATAGGATCCTTTTGTGAGGGATACTATCTTACTCATAGGAGAGATTTGATACTCCCTCTTTCCTTGGCCCTTTTATTTAGCTTTTCTCCATCTTTCAGTGATATGAGCCTCCAAAATCTTTCTATAGCATTGAATCTTAACTATACTTATTTTTGTCTTTGCTTGAGGACCAACCTTGCCTTTCCTTTCTGCATATGGTTGAATTCTTTTATCCTTTAATACTATACACTGCAACTTGTCTTTCTCTATCTAGCATAGAGACCACAAATTTGTCAGGTGAGGTAACCTTCTTTGTTCATTGATATTGGTTACCTTGCTCATCAATGATGACTACCTTCTTATCATCCTTCCTTGATCTTCATGAAGTTATTCCTTCATTCTTTGATACCTTTACTATTGTGTGGGTCTAAGTGACCTTTACTTTAATTTCCGAGAGTATATCTAGCATTTCATATATCTCTCTTTATGTCTTCTCTTTTGCTATTTAGGTATGAAAGGACTTTTGAGTGATATGATATGAATCTCTTGATGGATTCAAACAATGCTTGACCTTCATAGACCTTTTCATAGATATCAAAGATTTCTCTTTTCTATGAGGATTATGACAATCCTCCTTATTCTATGCAAGGACTTTCGATTATCTAACTGATTTATAGATCCCCTTGCAATCATGAAATCATTTAACCAAATCTTATTATAAAATTGAAAGATACTTACTTGGTGTGTAAAGAGGAGATCTTCACCCTAATGCTTCTTTTGCTTGAGTTGCCCATCATTAGTATCCTTTCATCACGACTTCCTAGGAGACCTTCTAGCGCCATGACATTAGTGGTCTTGACATCACCGAAACTGCTTCATGACCTTCCCAATTCATCTTTAAGGTATTTTTGACTTCAACATATTGTTGACATGCTAGTAATACTATGTTCTAATCCGAGCATCATGCTATTGAGATCATATTCATAGACAAAATTTGAGACTGTGACAAGTATATTGATATGTACTGCACTGAGACAGTGTTGTTTATGTGCATAGAGTTGTGTAGAGATGCAATGTATAGAGAGCCCAAACTTGTCATTGAATAACATAACTAAATTGTGGGTGGCACTGTATAGAGAGACTATCTCATCACCAAAACTACCTTGATGTAATAACTATATTGAGACAGTGATGTAAACATGGATTGTGAGAGGTATTCTTTGGATTGTTAGTTTTTTGTAGCATTGGAAGTGCTCTAGCCTTGAAAATTCGTGGAGAAGCTAAGGCACATGAGTTCTAAAAAACCCAGAAACCGTTCAGTGAAATTCCACCCGGATTGTATTTTATTAAAATAATTAATATTTTTAACGGGGTTTCTAAGTTTAAACTTAGGAAAATTAAAATATTAATGGGTATCAATCAAACTATGGATGAGAATGATCTAGAAGGCGGATCAAGTCAAGTTTTAATCTTAGCCGTTGATTAGAGACTTAATCTCGGTCATTGAAGTCTCAACAGGAAAAGTATAAGAAGGAGGCTTGGGGTTCATTTAGAAACACACACACAGATTGAGGAAATCGATTTTCTAAGGTGAGAAGTTCTCAGGAGGAAAATCGATTGGGAAGATCTTGCAGTGGATGGGCAGTGAGAATCTGAAAGGACTTTCCAGAGAATACAAAGCAGAGAAAGGATAGAAGATGTCTAGAGGAGGGCTAACACTAGCCTACGCAACGCTGACGCAGAGGCAGTGCAGTCAATGAGGGGAAGTCGAAATTCTGCAGAGGGAATTCGAAGTCCAGGTGTCGGAAGCCAAGGTGTGAGATTGGAGGTAAGAAAGTCGAATTCTTAGCCAGCAGAGGATCCAGAGCAGAGAGGCAACGTAATACCTAGGAAGGGTGACGCAGAAGTTGCCCAGGGTGACACAGTTTTGCGCATAAGCCACGCAGAGGGTGATGCAGAGCCAGTATCTCGAACAAGGTACAGGATCATTGTATTTTGGTTAACCTCGTCGGCACAATACAGTGATCCTGTACCTTGTCCAAGATACTAGCTTCACTGGGCTATCTAAGATTTTCCGTCTTACTGTGCTATCCGAAGTCCTATACCATACCTCCGAAAACTTCAGAGATGTCTAAGATTTTCTGTGTCTTTTGTGGATACCCCAACTGGGTATATATAGTGGTTACTGGTTATGTCTCCAGTTTGAGCCGACTTATCCAGGTGAACCGACATGTCATCCTTTAGTTATTTAATATATTTTTGCAGGCTGACATGATGTCTTTTTATCGCTTTGTTTGCAGGCTTCTTCTTTAAGGATGGTGCTTGTCTTGGAGGGCTACTTGACACTAGGTTGACTCATTTTCATTACATAAATGCTCGAGAAGAGCTCTTCAATATAATTTTGACTTTTTGACTTTCCTAGACTTATAGAATGAGCAAGAAACTTATTCATATAATTTATAAAAATAATAATTCTTCTTCTTGACAAGTACAAAGATCAAAATTACATTGACAAATACTAAACCTAGTTACCCTTTTCTTCAACAAAACCAACGGTATCATTTTCTCTATAAATATACTTTAAACCATATTAGAAACAACCACACATCCTCCTAAAAATGAACCAGTTTCTGAGCCTTTTGTATGTTATTCAAAATGTGACAGCAAAAACAGCTTCGCATTGCCTGATAAGTCCTTTTACAGTGTTCATTGCATACAGTTTATATACATGATTTCCACCTTCAAATAGTCATCATAAAAGGACCATCTTTCTTCAGAACTTTGTAAGACTATTTTCTTGATTCTCTAGCCTAACAAGTTATTCCCCGATGTATTTTCTGGGAATTTGAAAACATCCAATCTGCCCACAGTTCTTGTGTCAGCAATTGTATAATTACAGTTTCCTTAGGTTTGCTTGATTCTTTATTTCTATTTCCCAACAGTTCTGAACAATTGTGATCATTTGTAGATCTATTTTCAACAGGCCGGTGATAGCCCTCACTTGAGAATGCTTTTTGATTGACAACTTGTAGCTCTTCCTGTGACAAAAAACCCTGCATCTGTATTTTTGGACTTCAATGTGTAAGTTTTGTCTGTCTGATCATCATCTGAATTGAATTCAGTCCTCTTATGTCATGGTACCAATGTTCACTGCACATCCTGATTCTCAAGACGAGATAAAAGATAAGCTTGTGCCACTGTCATCTTTTACACAAGGGTATGTCAAAAACAACAAATATAGTACACAAAATTCAAAGACAAACACACACATATAATTTGAATGGAACCATACCAGTTTCATGCCAATCTGGTGAGGGAACTGGCGATTGATTTGGTGTTAAACTTGTTTTTCAGCTTTTAAAGTCTCTCACATTCTAAGGAAATGAACAGTTTATTGTGCTTGTCTTTGTGCTTTTCAACGATGCAGATAATATCCTCCTCTCACCTGTAAAGCTACTTAACCTCAACAAAGTTTCAAATGGTTTTGAGCTAATCTTATAAGAATAGAGGGGAGCACTCTGCTGCTAGATGTTGTTAATTTCTGAACCCAACAACCTGGCAATCAATACCTAGCAGATTTATGTCTATTGAATAAAGCACAGCTGAGTTCTTAACCTAAAGAAAAAAATATTCTGTGAAGCACATCAAATTGACCATTCTCACATTGACATACACACAAATTTCTGTTCAATCAACGAATCTTCATTTTATTATTCAGAACTTAGTTAGGCTCCCTTGCTGGAAAAATAGCCCAAACTGCAGAAGATGCATACAAAAATCTAGATTTGATCTAGTTGATTGATCTGAATCAACTTGCTGCCCCCTTTGCACCCTTATAGGACACAACACACTTGAGTAGAAGTCCTTCTCTACCCACCTTTTTTGACACTTAATTTTTGGGATTAGGAGAATTATGTAATTGGCAATTGCCCGAAAACGTGTAAAGAGAGGCCAATAGGTTTTTTAAATTGTAAAAATAATATGAAAATTGGAAAAATGATATAAGGAAAGAGAGGCCATATACCATATGTATTGGCAAATTTAAATTTTATATAAATATAGTAAAAGATGATATTTATATATAATATTTTAAATTATATTTATATATATATAGAGCTCAGCTAAAAACACTAGATATATTTCTAAAAAAAATATCTAACAAATACTAAAATAGAGATAAACCTGTCGAAATCACATTTATTAAATTAAAATGACTGGATTATAAAATATACACTCTATATATTATTAATTAATATTTTTTTTTCTAAAAATTAATTAAAATTTATTTACAGTTTATTTTAATTTACATATGAATGCTAAGTGGTGATATTTCATGATATTTCAGTTTCATATATAATCCAAATTAAAATACAGATTAATGAAATTTTGTAATGAAGATTAAACCTTGGATGAATAAAGGCATACAAAGGCCATAAAAAAGCTTTTTATAAGGCAATTTTGTGTACATTTCTTCCAATGGCATAAAACACATAGATTATCTTAAACTGATAATTAACTTGGAAAATTGAAAATTAAGCCCTTGATAGTTTGCAAAAGGATATCCACCAATCCACAAACTGACCAATTGGTAACGTAACAAAACTTTTCCACCAACACTTAGTCTAAAGGGCCCACAAATTAGCCCGGAAAATAATGGAAATTCTGGCAAGATTATGACAAAATCCAGTAGAATTTTTTTGAAAATTTGGGTTAAAGCTATCAAACTTCAGGGTTGTGGGTGCCCCAAGGGTTCTTGATGGTGCTAAATCCATTTCCTCCATTCAAACACTCCAACATTTTGATTTAAAAAAACAAATAAATAAATAAATAAAATAAAATAAGCATATTTGCGGCATTCCCCATTTAAATCTTACATATGCTTTTTAAATATTTCCCAAAATTTTAACACTACAAAAATGTTTTGTTACTAATTTCAATACTAATAAGCTTTGAACCAAACAATTAGAGAGCAAGCCTTGATAACCACTTCCAATTTGGTTAAAAAACATCTATCTTAAAAAAAAAATTAGTTTAAATTGGTGAGACCAACCTTCAAACATACGCCCATAATTTTTAGTTGCCAACACTCTAGCAAACCTCCTTGGATATGAACTAGCCACTTTGACCTTAAAGTTTTCCTCAAGCAGTGCCCAGAATGGGAGTGATTCTCCAAATCACATAGACACTTCTCAATGTGCCTCTATCAGTACCTTGTCACTAGAAATAACCTAGTCTTGCTATAAAAGTAAATTGGTAGGTATCCTTCATCCAGATACCTACTATAAGATGCATGTTCTCCTGTTGAAACTGGTGATTCTGTCATGGAAGACTGGGAGGTAGCTGAAATTATGACAGATAAGATTCACATTCCGACGAATCACTCGCTTCGCTACCATTGAATGGGCCTACAAAAACCATTTCTTGTCTTTGACCAAACCCACCCGTTGACATCTGTAAAATACTTGGAACAAGCATTGCCAGTAAAGAGCCTCCAACTGAGCTACCAAAAGGATTGAAATAACTGCTGAAACCCATGTGTTCCATTCCTTCCATGATTGCTGCAACAGGGATAGCATGGATACAGATTTCTTCAACTTCAACAAAGTGTTTGTCTTGAGCAGATGGCAGCCGAATAGTCAGAGACATTCACGGCTTAGCATTTACTATCTCAATTTTTGCCTGGTAGAATGTCTTTTCCGGCCTTAAATTGTTTGCCAAAAAAGGAGGGATTGAATTATCCTCTTGTCTAGCTTCTTCAACCCGTTTGTTTTCTTTTGAAAATTCAGATGTGCTTACTGTTCCCATGTTCTCTTCTAGAGAATGCACTTAAAAATATATGTTACTAGTAGGATGTTCATGCCCAGTCCTATCATTAAGATCTTTGATCTTCCAACGATCCTCATTAACTGATATTGCTGGTTTCTTGTTCATTGCACCTTCAATATTTCTCCTATCATTCAATATTTCAAGACAAGATCACAAGAAGAATCCAAACCAAGGGAATCAGAACGCTTTACATCAACCCAACTATCCTCATCACTGCTGGGAGACTCACCTTTAGTAATATCTTTTGGAAACTCATTCAGATCCCTCTGCAACATGTTATGTGGGATCCCATCTTTCAGTTTGTCAAATATTGCCAAACTCTGCGTGTGAACTGATTCTATGTAAGGTTCCTCGACCTCCTCAAATGCCTGAGTTCTTTCTTCTTCTATTGAACTTACAGAACTGTTGAAGGACCTATTCATGAGACTGGCCCTATTAAGTGGGTCACCTTTTTCTTCAGAAATAGTTTCTCCTTCATAGTTGGAATCGTAAATCCCTGTAGCGTTTTCACAATGGACAGTGCAGACAATTGTCACTATGAAGCTCTGACAAACTATATAATTCATATAGCTGGGCAGTACTTCTTATGCAAATGCTGTGAACTTTGCATGGTCTTTCCATAAAATTGACTGCACCAAAAATGACATCCATAGATTTAGAGAAGCCTACACCACTGATTGAAAAAATCAAATCATGAAACTTTTGAAGAAACTCCATTTCTAATTTTTCATTTCCAGGCAAAACAAATGAAAACATTCTCTTTATGATCAAAATCCCAAAACCCAAACATCTAAGACAAAATGGCAAATAAAACTTATTTATCAGCACGTGATGGACCAACCAAGACTTCAGGCAGAAACATTTAAATTGTTAATACTTGCAAAAAAATTATTCAACAGGATTCCAGAAAGTTGGAATCTAATAAAATAAACTAGAAACCGCCCTAAAACAAGTTTATTCACCTGGAATCTAATCAAAGTTTGATAAATCAAAACATAATTAATATTTCTGTAGCTCTAATATATCATACACCATAAAATTTGCCATGTTTAATGTGCTTCAGCCATCCTGTGCGTCAAGATATGTATAGCTGAGATTCTTGAGGGATTTTACGTGTCTTAAAAGAGTCTAAAATTTTTAAATTGTTTTTTAATAGTTGTATGTTTGAATGAAAACAATGTTTCTGTTCTGCTCTCTTAATTCCCTTGGTGTTGTTTTTAAAGTATAATTATTGAGAAAACTGTATAAACTAGTTAGTGAGTCTTATAAAAAGTAACAACGCTAAACCATAGAAGCCCGCTTGATCATATATGAGAGTTGCATTACCCAAATTGATTTTGAAGTTTGCTTCATGCCGTATGTATAGGAGTCATGAGCTTTGTCATTTAGTAAATTATTCTAGGTAAGTTAGACGTCAAGAATCAATCAATTCCTAAGACTGGGAGAATGAATAACAGGTTTGCAGGTTCTTCCGCTGTCTAAAATTTGGAATATACATGTGAACTAAAGTTGTGGCGTTTGTCATTATTAAGTCAATCACAAGCATTGATCTGTCATATGATCAAACTTGCTCCCGAATTCCGTAGAATTCTTGGAATTGATATCATTTTTGCTCTTCTGATTGTTTGCATGTGTTCCTTCATCCTTACCAAATTATTTAGGGGCCGCTTATATGCCACGTACCTTTATAAGCTCTTCACTTGCAGTTACATTTCCTACAGGACCATCATTCCAGGGAGATACATATTAAACTTTCTTAACACCGTGATTCTTAACATTACTTGAAGCACATTTTTAACCAAAATGGCTAGATTCATAGCTTGTTTTATGACTTACAAAGGAGTACACGCAGTTCAGTTGCCAACAGCAAAGCCTTCTGCAAAATATAGAGGTCTCAAGCACCATTCTTATTCAATCCTGATAGAGTTCCGAAGATCTCAAGGCAGTTGCAGAATGACTCCTTCCAACTACACAGGGATATATAAGGGGTTCTGACACTGGAAGTGGATATGATTTTCCTTGCCTTGCAATCGGTATAAGTAGCAACTGTAACCATGGATATAGCACAATACTGTGATATAACACACTACTCCAGTATTTGATCGCTAGTGCGATTGTGAGTTATGTTGGAAATGGTTTCTATAGATAAGGGTAGGAATTTGCTACAATGATCTCTTGCTTTTTTTCCAACTGCATTCTGTAGATGCTCCAACGGTATGCTCAAAAATTCCTTCTGCCATTTCCTCACGGAATCCAATCTGTAGCGTAGCTACCAAACACATAGAAGACGTGACATGATGTACAAATTTCATGTTTCATAATCCCGACTCATCTAAGATGCACAACATATTCTGGTTCTGTTTTTCCATTTTTAAAATCCTACCTTCTAATTCAAAAAATATCACCATATTTCACAGCATCCTGCGTAAGCTTTGGCAAAATTTCATACGAGCTTTCTAAAAATGACCTTAAATATATCTTAAATATGCATATATGTCAAAAATGTTGCACAAAATTCTTTGGTTTTCAACTTTAAAATTTATGTTTTTCTATTACGTGGAACCCGGGCTAAAAGAGAGGGGCAATGAGTCGTTTTTATCTTTTTCTGTAGTTGCTGCTTGTCGTAAAACACCGACGGTTGTTTGAGATATTTGGATGGAATTTTAAAGAGAGGTAGACTATGATGGCTTTACTTATGGGGAGTATTTGGAGTCTTCTAAATGGATCTGAGGCCAACCTGAAGGAGATTCTCTGTGATTTCCTATTCAGCATGTTCATTTTTTCTTTTGACAAGCTGCTATGATGGCTTTACTTATGGGGAGTATTTGGAGTCTTCTAAATGGATCTGAGGCCAACCTGAAGGAGATTCTCTGTGATTTCCTATTCAGCATGTTCATTTTTTCTTTTGACAAGCTGCTATGAAGATCTTCTTCTGCAAATGAGCCCTTCCCTTCCTTCTCGTTATGCTGGATTTGTATTCTTACATCTTAGTAAAAAATCTTTTACAAATGATTTGCAATATTGATTTATTTCTATTTTTGTTATCTGTATTTCAACTTCTTAACACAATATCCTTTTGTCTTCCAATTCTGTTTACAGCCTGTTACATTTTAGTATAAGTTCTTTTACAAATGATTTGCAATATTGATTTATTTCTATTTTTGTTTATCTGTTTACAACTTATTGAGACAATATTCTTTTGTCTTCCAATTCTGTTTACAGCCTGTTACATCTGAATATAAGTTTTTTTACAAATGATTTGAAAGATTGATTTACTTCTATTTTTGTTTCTCTGCATTTCAACTTTTTCACACAATATCCTTTTGTCTTTCAATTCTGATTTACAGCCTGTTACATCCAAATATAAGTTAGTTTACCAATGATTTGCAAAAATTGATTTATTTCTATTTTTGTTTGTTTCTTTTTATCTTCGCAGGGACTACTTACCATAAAGAAACAAATCATTTTAAAAAACTGAGGTGCATAGCAGGTGCATAGAGTACTATAGCATTTTATTTAACAAATCTTTAAAAAAACATATATAGCAACTTTTTATCATGTTCATGGAAAAATATCTGGACAAAACCAAAAAACATCATCAAAATAAGTGGGGTACTCAAAAAAGTAACAGCAGCAAATTGAATCCACATTTTTCTACGACCCTGAATCCACATTTTCTACGACCCTCTACCCTTTCCCTTGTTTGATTCCTCAGTAACAATGGTCAAGCTGTCGAGCTCCTTCATGGCAGATTCCATTGCATGGAGAACTATATTCTTCACCTCCAACTTGTCTTCTTTGGCCCTGTGGCCCTTGGGAAGCAAGCGGAACTCCTCAGTCAACCGAATACATTCCTGCAAATTCTCAGGTGATACAAAATCAAGGGCAACTTTAATATATGACTTGAGGTTTCGAACTTGATGAGGACACCCAGCTGGAATAAAGACTGCCTCGCCAAGATGTTGTTCAAATGTCCATGCCTCTACTCCATATTCCTCTTTCAGCTTCCTCTTATGCTCAGCGTTCAGGTAAAAAGTCTAATCATGAATTGGATGAATAAACTCTTCAAGGCACTGATTGTTAATGTGCCTGAATTCTCTTTTGTGTTTCTCCAAATAAGCACACAATTTGGGTACATCCTCTCTCCGAAAAATATCCCATAGAGCACCTCCAAATTCCGAGTTCAGGTTTTCTATCTTCTCTGAAATGTCTGGCAGCCCATCAATTTGCCTGTACTTTTGTCTCAATTTCTCTATCTGATTTTGGTGGGAATCTGAGAAGTTGACCTGGGCAGTATGCATTATGACATTGATAGCATCAGAAATGTCACAGTGCAACTTAGTCACTGAATCCCCTTTAATAAGTTCTTCCCTGCCGCCCTAAGCTATGTATGTTTTGGGACCTAAATAAGGATTCAAGCATTGCGGCGGAAGTTTTGTGGCGAGATTTAGAATCCCAATTTTAGGATGGGTGTACTCCTTGAAAGGTAAGGAGTAGACGCACCATGTCGTGGTAGATGCTTTTTGAATAAATCTGCATAAGGCCAATCCTTCAACTTCAACATCTCAAGCCAGTGATTACGATGGCACCTTCCCTTCTGATAACCATCAAAAAACTTATGTATATTAACCTCAGCCTAATACCCGTCCAGGCAATCAATGACATGCACTGTGTGTCTACTCCGAAAACTTGTCACTGGTTTCCTTGAAAGCCCGCCACATGACCATTGGCTCCCAGCTCAGTCCTGTAGTATTATCGAAGACATTTCCAACAATGACAGGCTCACCTCTTCTCCAGTGTTTCTGAAAATGCTCAAGAGTCTCTCCCTTAACGGTTGGGCAATATAAATAGTTGTCTACGCTATCCTGCATGTTAGCTGCTCTTCTTAGCTTATCAGAAATCTCAAAGTTAGGCTTGAAGCACACAGAACATGGATGTGAATCTCTCAATTCCATTGGAAATTGACAATTCCTGGCAACTTTTTGTGCTTTTTTCTCTATGTTTGCAACCCAATTTGGCCCAGACTGCGCGCACTTTAATTCTAACAATTTCTTTGCACAGCAACAACGTGGACATGGGATTGAAAGATCAGAATTAACTTTAAAATCAGGCAATGGTGCAGATTCCAGCTGACCTGTCATTTCTTTTTGTTCGGCATCCTCCTCATTCTCTGCCTCGGCATTCTCAACTGATCTCTTTCCTAAATCACCTCCAGGCAGTGACCCTTCCCGAAGCTCACGACAATAAGACAGACAAAGATCATACTTACAGACTTCGCAACTTCTGTGGAAACTTACTAGAGATGTGTTGCAGTTGTCACAGTAATGAGCTCATTTTCTTCCTCGCCATTAGCCTTGGGAATCTCCAGGGCTTCCACTGGTTTACTCTGAATCCTGGCCTCTGCCTCGAGTTCTAGCATTTGCTCAATATGAATCTTAGTGACCACGGGGAGGCCGCTGCAAATTACATTATGGAGAAAATGGACCCTATCAGCTAACCCCAATGTCTGCACTCTAACCTCGGGAGTTCGCCCTAAACAAGCTTTGCAATTACAGTGCCCCCGACAAAAAGGACAGACCTGTGCAATTTCGAAGGGGTCATTTTCGAATGCAGATAAGACCGTATTTCTTTGGACATTTGGAACAATAGACCACTCTGCCTTTGTCATTTCTTTTACACTGATGGCAATTCGTATTCGCAGTGTTTTGTGATGTTGCCTTCATTTTATTCTCCTCTGCTGGAATATACCGAGAAAAATCACGGACTCCAGTATCAGGATTCACCCCCATCTGCAAGTTTCTGACAAATTTCTTGGTATTCTTAACCTTGGAAACGTCAGGAGTTGGGTAATCTTCAACCCCTCTTAAATTCAGTGGCGCAGGCCATTTAGGCTCTGTGTTCGAAACCGGTGAAGTGTACTTCAGAAAGCCATTCGTTGCTTCCTCATTGCGATCCTCGTCATTAACATCATCTTCATTACCTGCATTCATTAATTTCAAAACCCCAAATTCTGCCCCAATTTCTTCCTGCTCCTCTTTGACCTTGCGTTTCCGCCCTCTCTTCTTCTCACCACCCTCAATGCCCTCATGTAACACGGTCAGGGGCTTCCTGACCGCTTCTCACCCTGGCCTCTGGTGCTCGCAGTGGCCTTGGACTCTTGTTGCTGCTGCAATTGATGTTTCTCGCATTCCGACATTGGTGTGTTTCTTGCATTCCCACATTGGTGGGTTTAAGCACTGCAATTCCACCCTCTGGGGCTTCCTGCCTTGACCTCTGGATCTCCCCGTGGCCTTGACGGCGGCTGCTGCAATTGATGTTTCTTGCATTTCGGACATTGATAGGTTGAAGCACTGCAACTCCCCAGCCCTGGGCCTGCCCCGCTTTCTACCCTGGCCTCTGATGCTCGCAGTGGCGTTGGACTGGTGTTGCTGCTCCAATTGATGTTTCTCTCTCACACTCTGACACTGGTGGGTTGAAGCACTGCAACTGCACAGCCCGGGGCCTGCCCCGCTTCCTACCCTGGCCTCTAGTGCTCCCAGTGGCCTTGGGCCGCTCTCTCTGCTGCGCGAATGATGGTTCTCGCATTCCGACATTGGTGCGTTGAAAGACTGGAACTGCTTAAAATCGCAGAGGGCATTCTGACATTGGTGCGTTGAAGCACTGGAACTGCTTAAAATCGCAGAAGGCATCCAAGCCCGTCTCTGCCGCTGGCACCACATTGCTCTGAGTTCTTCTCGCAGCAATTTTGATTTTGCGAGCATTCTCGTGTCCTCCATTGTTCAGTGCCATAAACTCTCCTCCAACTAAGAATTCCACGAAGAATTCAAACAAACTCTCCCAAAACTCTGGAAAATGATGAGCACACAGACGTCAAGCGGAGAGAAGAAGAGTGGCTAACAATATGCGCAGAGATGTCAGAAACATGGCAGAAGTGTAGACGAAAACCAGAGGTCCACTGATTTAAAAGTAAGGCCTATCGGCCTAAATATTGTAAATACAAAAATAAGAGAGGTGCCGAGATATGGAATTTGAATTCCAAGAATTTCCCTTCACTATATTTAGTGATGATTTCTTAATGCAAATACACAACCATTATTCTCTGTCCCAAATATTTTTGGTGGAAACCTCTCTCTGCTTTGACTGCGTTAAACTTTTTGTTAACCTACTCTCCAAATCTTTATTCAAGAAGGGGTCGTATTCCTCACTTTCGTTGGTCGAATCTCTTGAAACAGAAACAGTGACTTAATTGTTGCATGCCTTGTGTCACGCCCCCAATAACTTTTTTCGTTTATGGGGAGTGCGGCATCACCTTTTGCCGGGTTCGGGCAAATGTGGACTACGCCTCTCACACCTCCAACACCAATTTATCTCTTCTAAATTAGCATTAACTTCACAATTCTCATAAACCGCACTCTTCAATTTATAACTGATTTATAAACTTAACTTAGCACCGATTTATAACATATAATAAACGACAATTATAATACTTCTGTTTTAATTATAATTTCGTTCAAAGCATAAAACCATAACCCGCAGCAATAATAAAACCAACACATACGAACACAATGTGTAATGGGAGGGGCCAACTCCCGAACGAGTTGCGCCCCAATCTGTTTATTACTTTGCCGAATTTCAGTTTTACAATTGCGTGAGCCTTACCGGCCTCACGGCTTTTTACCACAGGCCCGCGGCCTTTACGATCACGGATCGTTTCGTCGCACCTCGTGCGGCCTTCATCATACTGATCATACAAACAGACCTCTCGGCCACTAATCTTTTGACAGTCCGAATTATACCACAGATCCGCGATCTCAACCGATTTGTCTATGCACTGTGCGCGCGGTCCGCGCTGCCAAGACCGGCGGGTAACTCGTTCACTGTCCGTGTATCGCATACATAGTTCGTTCCGATCTTTGTCTGCAGTTGTCCTGCGCTCAACCGACCCCTGCTCCGCCTTCTAACCGAGTTGTTTGTCACATTGCGCACTTCTGCTCCTTTGCGACCTCGCTTGAAGACTTAGACCGATCGTTTGATTGATCGTTGCTTGATGTCCCCCATTTGCAAATGCGCTCTCCTTTTTATATGGATCCACCGCCTCATGGAGGGGGCGTCGACTTGCCCAAGCCGACCCCAAATATGTTTAATTAAATCGATCATCGCCCAATGCCGACTTGACTGATTCTATGAACCATCGTGTCTTGCTCTCTTTGCGGGTCAGCCTTTGTGCACAAAGCCGCCCACGCTAAGAGACTATAAGCTTTCGCCCATCACTTCACTTACTTGACTCGCGTGTGCTCATCCATCGTCCGCTATTACTGTCGTCCGTTTGTCGAACTCGTCCACCGTGTCGTTCAGCTCCATGTCTGTGCGCGCCCACTGTTGGTCCGTTTAGCTGTCCGTTCGGGCATCGTTCGGTCCACTACCCATTGTGTCCCTTCGCCCATTTGCTGCCGAGTGTGTGTCGTTCCACCCGGGTGTATGTTCGTTCGGGCGTTCGGGCGGGTGGGCGCACTATCGTGTCGCCCACCGCCATCGTTCAACTCAACCACCCGCTTGCCCAACTATTCATTTGTTCGGGCGTCCATCACATGTCCGTCCTCCTGCCCGTATGCCACCCCTGTCGCACCGGTTATGTCGTTTTCATGTGTCAAGCCTTCGAACGGTTCGTCGGGTAGGAGGTCGTTCACCCATCGTTCGGGTCGCCTGCCCGTGCGCGGAGCGCCCAACTCCTTGGGGCGTTACATCCTCCCCCACCTTATTCCGTTGTCGTCCCGACAACCTCCATACCATCGTGTCCTCTTCGGTCCTCCATACCAAGTCGCCCTTCCAATCCATAATCCTGTGCATGTCTCGGAAGTATGCATCCCATACTACATCAAGGCTGGCAACACAACAACCTTGGCTCCCCAATATCTCAAACCTCCAAGTCCACCATGTATGGATATCTGAGTAAGTGTCACACATTTTAACATGTGCGCACATCCACAATTCCGATCCCCAGCGCAGGTTCATGGGAACCCCACTTCTCTACTGCACATGGGACCAACCTGCTCAATCACCTTACGGGCTCACTGCCTTGAGCAGCCAACGGTGAGCCCTGCTCCTGTTTTATTTAAGAAAACCTCAAGGGAGGTGAGCCCGGTGGCTCTCTCCTTTCCACCAACTCGGCCCATTCATCAAGACCCTCCATTTCCCATTGTCGGAGGTATTCTTCCCGAGCATCCTCCCATGTTCTTATACATGTACCGGGTTGATGCCGTGTCACTGAACATGTGCACCCAGCTCCCATCTTCCCGTCCTGATCTTCAACCTTTACTTGTTCTTGGTGTGTCTCCCGATCTTCCACTTGGATATTCGGTCCCATCCACACATCATTTCTTTTGTCATTGCCTTCCACTAACTTCAGTCTTCTTGAAAAATCCCTGACACTGTCTGTAAGTGATTGAATTGTCGGGTCCTGCCCCGTAGTTAGCCCTCTCACCCTAGAGGGGAATACTTTCACCATGTGAGGTCCTTTGCAACGCCAGCACTTCATGAGCTTTTCTGTTTCGACCCCACCTTGCTTATTTGAAGAACTCAGTCCTGGACCAGCTTGCTTTACTCCAAGCTTCTCCATTACCGTGTCCTGACCATCCTCGTAAGATGCTTCACCAACCAAGCCCTTGGAGTTACCTGCCCGTTTGTCCTCATGGTATTGAGCTCCCCGCTTGTTGACATAGTCGAGTTTTTCCCGCTCGACTATCACCATCTTCTCCCCGAGGAGTCTCCTCCTTATCTCTTCCTCGACCCGTTCGACTTTAGCCTCCACCCTGGATCTTTCTTCCCGCAATCGAGCTCTCTCATCGAAGATCCCTTGGAGATCTAACTTCATCAAGTCATCATTGTCGAGCTTTACCGCACTTTCGCACTGTTTCCCAAGTTCGTTCAACTCTTTTCCAAGCCTCGAACAGTTTTCCCGAACTTGCACAAGTTCGGCCTGTACCTCTGCCCAGCTAGAGTTTCCTTCGTTCACATATCCGCGCATCCCGGCTGCACTATGGTCACCATCGGATCTCTTCTCATCGCAGCCAACCTGCTTCCTCGTTATGCGGTGATCCACCCTCGACCAGGCAGACTCACCATCAAGTCTTCTCACTTGGCCACCCAAGCTTCCACGAAAACTTGTTCCAACCGGCTCTCCTTGAGCCGCGGCGCTAATTGCCATCCCCGATTTCGACCTTAGAGCTTCTGCACTCTTTTCGGCAACCTGCTCACTGTCCCCAACCGAAACCGAACGTTTCGTTCACCGTTCACCCGGACTGCTACACTGTCCGTTCAGTCTTTCGTTCGCTCGTTCACCCGGACTGCTGAACGACCCGAACCGCGCACTGCCACCCGCTCGTTCGACCAAACCTCTGTTTGTCTCAACCGATTGTGACACGTTTGCGACTTATGTACTTTTCGACCGGTTCTATTCGTCACCCACACTTGTCAACCGACCTGTTTACCAGCTCCGCTTGAGCTCCACGCTTCCGTCCGCAGGCTAAACCTGCTCTGATACCATCTGTCACGCCCCCAATAACTTTTTTCGTTTATGGGGAGTGCGGCACCACCTTTTGCCGGGTTCGGGCAAATGTGGACTACACCTCTCACACCTCCAACACCAATTTATCTCTTCTAAATTAGCATTAACTTCACAATTCTCATAAACCGCACTCTTCAATTTATAACTGATTTATAAACTTAACTTAGCACCGATTTATAACATATAATAAACGACAATTATAATACTTCTGTTTTAATTATAATTTCGTTCAAAGCATAAAACCATAACCCGCAGCAATAATAAAACCAACACATACGAACACAATGTGTAATGGGAGGGGCCAAATCCCGAACGAGTTGCGCCCCAATCTGTTTATTACTTTGCCGAATTTCAGTTTTACAATTGCGTGAGCCTTACCGGCCTCACGGCTTTTTACCACAGGCCCGCGGCCTTTACGATCACGGATCGTTTCGTCGCACCTCGTGCGCCCTTCGTCCAACTGATCATACAAACAGACCTCTCGGCCACTAATCTTTTGACAGTCCGAATTATACCACAGATCCGCGATCTCACCCGATTTGTCTATGGACTGTACGCGCGGTCCGCGCTGCCAAGACCGGCGGGTAACTCGTTCACTGTCCGTGTATCGCATACACAGTTCGTTCCGATCTTTGTCCGCAGCTGTCCTGCGCTCAACCGACCCCTGCTCCGCCTTCTAACCGAGTTGTTTGTCACATTGCGCACTTCTGCTCCTTTGCGACCTCGCTTGAAGACTTAGACCGATCGTTTGATTGATCGTTGCTTGATGTCCCCCATTTGCAAATGCGCTCTCCTTTTTATATGGATCCACCGCCTCATGGAGGGGGCGTCGACTTGCCCAAGCCGACCCCAAATATGTTTAATTAAATCGATCATCGCCCAATGCCGACTTGACCGATTCTATGAACCATCGTGTCTTGCTCTCTTTGCGGGTCGGCCTTTGTGCACAAAGCCGCCCACGCTAAGCGACTATAAGCTTTCGCCCATCACTTCACTTACTTGACTCGCATGTGCTCATCCGTCGTCCGCTATTACTGTCGTCTGTTTGTCGAACTCGTCCACCGTGTCGTTCAGCTCCATGTCTGTGCGCGCCCACTGTTGGTCCGTTTAGCTGTCCGTTCGGGCATCGTTCGGTCCACTACCCATTGTGTCCCTTCGCCCATTTGCTGCCGAGTGTGTGTCGTTCCACCCGGGTGTATGTTCGTTTGGGCGTTCGGGCGGGTGGGCGCACTATCGTGTCGCCCACCGCCATCGTTCAACTCAACCACCCGCTTGCCCAACTATTCATTCGTTCGGGCGTCCATCGCATGTCCGTCCTGCTGCCCGTATGCCACCCCTGTCGCACCGGTTATGTCATTTTCATGTGTCAAGCCTTCAAACGGTTCGTCGGGTAAGAGGTCGTTCACCCATCGTTCGGGTCGCCCGCCCGTGCGCGGAGCGCCCAACTCCTTGGGGCGTTACACCTTGTGATGGATGGTGTTAAGAAAAGAGTTCGATGAATCCGATATGATTCTGGTGTTAAGAAAAGAGTTCGATGAATCCGACATGAATCTGGAAGCCGCCCTGGGCCGAATTAAGTGGCCAAGAGCAGAGTGAATTTTCCTAGATGCACCGTGAGCGGAATGTGATTGGTTGTCATTGGAATGTGATTTCCCTCCATAACCTCATTCTAGCCGAAACGCAACGCAGAGAGAAGATATCCAACAAAAATGGGCCTTGGTGGTATACTGTTTTTGGAAGGTATGTTACCTGTTTTCAAGACCTAAATAATGTTGACACTACTTGTGTGTGTGTGGTCATTTTGAAAAGTGTGCGCTGAAGTTTTTGTATCAACACCGAAATAATGTTGACACTACTTGTGTGCTCCTTTTGAAAACTGTGTGCGTTGAAGTTTTTGAGAGCCGTATTTCATATGTGCGTTGGCATTTTGTATATATATGTATTATACAAAATTAAAATTTGGAAAGAAAGAAATCCATTATACAAAATTAAAATTCCGATTAATTAGGACCATTCGGATCAATTAGGATTATGCAAAAAAATCAATTTTCAGGATGGTTAAGCGATTGGTGGAGAGATTTCGGAGTAAATTGCACTGCTATAGATCCAATATTTTATGAAAGTTATTTTTAGATGTCATGTGACAAATGCTACCACAGAAATGCCGTTGATTGTTTTCATATTCCTTGTACCACAGTAAGTGATCTACTAAATTATCCAGATCACTAGATACTACAACAATTTATGGCTAGGCATGATGAATGGTTAGTCATGACTAAAATAAAACGTCAATATGTATTGAATAAACCTATGATAGTTCGGCAAATCTATACAAAGGCATGGGACGACCTCATTTATCCCAGAAGTAGGTTCCTGGGAATCACAGATTTTGGTGAATCTTCCCACAGTGCTATTCCTTCTTCATAAAAAGGTTTCCGTGGGTTTATCCGGAAAACTCCACTGTGTAATTATGTTGTCCAGTCATGAGGACTATTCATGACCAGTGTCCTCGTGGGCCTTAACTGGTTAAAAGGCATCCACATTGTAGATAATATGCTTTCCGTAGGATCGATTGTAATCATGTAATAGGAAAAAGATTCTTTAGTCACGAGACTCGGAGAACTTCTCCGACTTTTGGTGGATATTGAACCACATCTCTATGATTGATAGAATCTTTCGTACTCAACTTGTCGGTTCGATGGTCAGATGTTTGTCCCCTCTTCTTCCTATAAAACGAAGAGAGTCAGGCTCATTCAAGGCATCGAGAGTTAGAGTTATTGTGTCTTTTGAAGTTTGGAGTTGAGAGCTTCTCCTGCTCTACAACTGCAGACATTCAGTCTGATCTGCTTGCATCACGAAAAGAACTCTCAAGTCTTTAGGTGATCTGAGAAGCCTGCACATCAGTGTGAGAGCACTGGTGAGAACCTAAAGTGGCCAGATCGTTAGTGTGTCTATCTATATGTGTGTTTTGAATATATGTTCAAAGACAGAGTCTATGTAATCGCCAGGTAACCTCCAATAAGATATCTCAGTATTGAGTAGCAATAGTCTGGTAAATGCGAACACAGTCCATCTCTGGTCTGAACAGAGTGTAAATCAAGTGTAATCGATATCTAAAAAAATCAATAAAAGAGTGTTATTTCATTTTCCACTTCTGAGTACTGTGTGCTTTAATTTGTGCTGTTGTGTAGTAGTTGTCTCATAATCTTCACTCGAAGTTCATTAGGGGTTCGCCAAAGGTTCGAAGGAACGCCAGACCATTAGAAGGCGAGGAAGTTGTATGTAAGGTCGCAGAGCGTGAAAGATCCGAGTAGGTTCGCACTAAGTTCAC
Source organism: Pinus taeda (assembly GCA_000404065.3). Taxonomy (NCBI): domain Eukaryota; kingdom Viridiplantae; phylum Streptophyta; class Pinopsida; order Pinales; family Pinaceae; genus Pinus; species Pinus taeda. The sequence continues at coordinate 61,859 of APFE030367065.1, forward strand.
CATAGGTTGATCAGTGAAGACAAACGAAGAGACACGGCAAAGCAGAGAGCGACAACAACATAGCGTGTGGAGCGCGCAGCACTGTAGCAGCACTGTAGCAAGCTTTGTGAAAGCCCCTGCAAAAATTGGTATCAGAGCCAGTAACATCTGGTTCGTCGTGTCAATACCCATTTTTTCATCACTCTATAAAATGGATCCAATTAGAAAGTTTGTTTCATACCGTGATATCGAAGAGTAAGAGTCCTCTGTTCAAGAAAATCCCCTTCGGGATATGTTCGCTATTGCATCTAGTAAGATTTTAAATTCTGCTAAACTTGAATATAAAGAAAGTCAACCCTCTGCTAGATGGCAGCTACCTTCAATTAATGCTTCAGAAGTCTATGCAGATATGTCTGCCTTCCATATAATTTCCGCTATGAGGATAAGTATAAAGGAATCTATCATTCAGATTCACGAAAACTCTAACTGTGTACATCTATTCCTTTACTTAACCCCAAACAACTACAGGCTGAGGCTAAGCGTCTAAAAACCCAGTACCTTCATTTGGGTTGTATCAGAATTGGAATACATGCATTAACGCATCAAGGTTTGAATACTTTTGGGTTAACCACTATCTGAGATCTTACACACAACAAATATACAGATTCATTAATAGGAGGGATAGTTGCACCTCTTTCAAATGGTCCAGTTTATTTTGATTGCTATCCAAATTTTCAGTTTATGTCTTCGATGAAACTATTGAGAGCATTCTCCAGCTCCAAATCCAAACAACTGGATTTGATATGAATAAGAAAAGACATAACATAGCAATCCAAACCAGAGGTTGCTTCAGGCACACAAATACCCTGTATCCTGCTGTTATGCATGCCCCCAGTAAAGATTCTAAAGCTAGTGTCGTGGTGTTAGTAGACTCTAGAAATCAAATAATAGAACACCAAACAATCAGGTGGGAAGATTTGACATTCCCTAAACACTGGGTGGTTTCAAACCCTAGGCCTTTGTCAGTCAAGAAAATTACTTCCGCAGATATCAAAGAAGAGTCCTCATCTGTCGTCTTATCTTTCCCTGTAATTCTACTATAGACAGAAAGAGGATAGATCAAATGTGCAGGAGTTCACCATTATACAAAAACCCTAAACTTGTTGACACTGTTTGCACAGGTTCTCTTGTAAATACTTGCAAACATATTTCATTGTTTGAATTAGCCCAGATGATAAATTTTTCTTCCTTAGAAGTTAAATGTCTAGAGTGTCAGTATCCAGTTATTTTAAGCCAGCTTGCAGATTTGGTAATCCATGAGAACCATCATCCTAGGACTGGTGAAGCCCCACCTACAGCTTCTATCAATCCATGTCCTAATCCTAAGTGCTCAGAAATTCCATTTCCTCATGATTCAGAGCATGTTTTGATGATGCATGAGATTCCTATTTTGGAAAATGAAGATCTGAGGTTAACCCAAATGTTTTCAGTAATGAGACCAGCCAAACCGAGATATGGTATTGGTTATCTTAAGCAAGCTAATGGCCTTATACCAAATTGTCGATTTGGTTCTGTTCCGGATGACTGCAAAAACCCAGCAGTCATGGAGATGCACAAATTCTTCACTTTAATGGATGGATGTTTGAAAAATAGAGTCCTTGCCAAATGGATGAAAGCCATGTTGAACTGGGATCTTTTTACAAATCCTAAAGCAGAAGAATTTGGTTTTAGTCATTCTATGTTAGAGAAAAAAAAATTGTCTCAAGAATGGAAAAACCACATGGAGTGTACTAACACGTGGATCTCATTCTATGTTTGGTTAGAAAAGAGAAAGCAACAAATGATTTTAATGACTGATGCATCTACTTCATCTCAACATTCTTGGATAGCACTAGATGGCCTTAAAGTTGAAACACCTACAACTTTTCCTCCATACAAAGGCATAGTGCTTGGAAAAGGACAAAATTTTGTCAAAGCAATACCATTAATATTAAAAGATGACAGTGCATCTGGTACTGATAGCAGAATACATAAAACTTCTGAACAGCTGAATTGGACAAACACAATTGTGAAAGGTCTTGAAATGAACATGGCCAAATCCAAAGAGGTCAAAGAGAAATTTGATATTGTCCAAATATCTTTAAATTCTATAAATAATTCCTTGAATAGTGTTCAAAATTCTACTTCAGTAATTAGAGGATATGTTAGAGAATCTCTAATAAAGCTAGAGAATGTTGAAGACAAAATGGTGGAACATATTGGTTCTACATCTGAACAAATAAATGAACTGGTATAGAAGATGAATCAATTATCTATATCCAAAATAGAAAAACCAGTTCCTTCTTCTTTTTTGCATAAAGCAAGTGTTCGTGTTCAGGATCCTGTCAAGCGAGTCAACAGGTTTCCTTTTTTATTCCCCAAAGAAATTGCATCCCAAGAACCAGAAAAAGTTGAAACTCCAAGTGAACATATTTCTATAGCAAGTCTATTTAAGGAAGAGGAAAAAGAGCCAGAAGTTATGCCTATATATGAGCCTTTGGAAAGTCAGTACAACAGGTATTTAACACTTGATATCAGAGGAAAAGGAAAACTGCCTGAAACCCACACTTTCTTCCCTGATTCTCATGGGAATGGACTATAGATAACCTTAGTGTCGGCCAGATAAGACAAATGGTAGACATGATGTTTACTGAATATAAACTTATGTGTCTAAGAGGAAAAACTGAGGTAGAAGCCTGCAAAACAATTATCCAGTGTTTCACAAGCACACTATCAAAATTGTGGGAAATAGAATCCTCTACTACTTTAATTAAATAGATGGAAGAACAACTTCTCAAAGATGAGCAAGGAAATATAATTCATAATTCAGACGGGACAGTACAAAACAACATGATTGGATCCTTGACCTCCATGATTGTTGAGTACTGGTGTGGTTCTGAGGTAGAAATAACTGACAAGCATGAGATTATTTTAATGAATCTCAAGTGCAATAAAATATCCCAATATGAAGACTTCCATCGAGATTGGATGTAGAGAATTTATAAAGTCAAAGACTCAAAGAATTTGTTATGGAAGCAAGTCTATCTTGTAGCACTTCCTTCCATATTTATTGACCATCTCATACTACAAGAATTTTTTTCAAATGCCTTTTGATTCTTACACATGGGGACAAATATATTCAATTATTACTAAAGCTTTGGTTGGTCTTTGCACAAGCTCGAAAGTTAATAAGTCTCTAGAAAAGTTGTCCAGATTCCCCGATAGCAAATCATTGTGCAACAAGTATGCGTTACCTCTTGATCATCCATTAGTAAAAAGGAGAAAAATCAAGAAAAGAGCCAAGAAAGAAAAGACTTTATCAACCAGAAAAGACTTTAAGAAGTAACTCCGATCTTTTCGACAGCATAAAAGGAAGGGATATTACAAATATGTCCCTAAGACACATTATTATAAACCATATGATATTCACCTGCATAGTGCCAAGCAAGAAAAATGGAATAAATTAACATGTTGGTTGTGTGGCAAAAATGGACATACTGCAAATAACTGTCTAGTAGGTGAAGAATAAAAAAGAAATCAAGCCAAGAAATCTCAGCCTCAAAATCAAAAATTAAAAACTCGAAAAACAGAGGCTTGGTATCTTTGCATGAGGTGTGCGTCTAGAAATCATAAAACTAATCATCGCCCTAATGTGGTGATCAAAGAACACCCCCAAATTCAGCAGCAACAGTTGCTTGATTCATCTGTTGAAGGTTCTAGTTTTGTATATACTTTAGAAGAAGAAGTTGAAGAATTAAATTTTTATGCAAATGCTTGTGATTGTTCAGATTCTGAAAATTGTAAATGTATTTTCTTTTCTGAATCTAAAATTTCTAATGAATCTTATGATGAAGATATACAGCCACAAAAATACAAAGAAAAAATTCTTATGGCACTGAGAGAAGAAGATGAGATAAAAATCTTGTCCCAAATAAGAGCTATGGAAGAAGGAGAAATGAAGAATCACCTTATGGAAGCCTTCATGGACCAAATGAAATCTTCCAGCAGAAGTTCTTCAAAGAAGCCACTCTTCATTAATGCCTCTTATGAAAATAATGCAAAATCATTCCAAAGATATTAACAACAGGATAAGGTTCGCGCGCTTACCTTGGGGGAGGTATGGCATGAAATTCACAATCTCAAATCTAAAATTTTTATTCTTAAATCTCAGATTGTGAAATTAGAAAAAGGCAAACCCATTGATAAAGCAAATCCTACAAAAGAATATGATACAGAAGAATTTTACAAGCCAAATGTACAGATTTATGAAGGAAGAAAAGATATTGATTCAGGTTTTCAAGAAATGAGGATACTCGCCATCGAATACTGGCAACATCATGTACAAATAAATATTTGAATACAGGGACAAATGTTCAAATAACTGCTCTTATTGATTCTGGAGCAGACGTAAATATTTTAAGTACAACAGTGATCCCTGCTAAATATTGGATGATAACAGAAAGAAAAGTTATTGGCTTGGGAAGTAAAAAGTTGGAAGTATGAAATTCCCAAGGCATCTATCTACTTTGATAATTACTGCATAAAATTAAAATTTGCAGTTGCTGACATCCCTATTGATTGTATTTTATGTAACATATTTTTGGTTGCTATTGAACCACATGGTTCATTTAGAACAAAAAAGAATAAGAGTGGATATTTTATTACTCTTCCTACCTCCTCGAATGGCCCAAGAAAAATTAAATTACCATATGTCTCAGCTCCACGAGTCTCGACAATGCTTTAGACTATGGAAGAGCTAAAGAAATCTGAATCAAAGCTAACAGATATAAAAGATCTGAAATCCACCATTCATATCTCACAACAGTTAAGCCTACCAACAATACAAAAGAAAATTTCAGAATTAAAGGCACAAATAGAGAAAGAATGTTGTGTAGAAGATCCAAATGTTTTTTGGCACAGAAAGCAATATTGTGTTGAATTGCCCTATAAAACATAGTATACATGTAAGCCATGTAAAAGTAAGGCAATTTCGATGAACAAGGAATATCGTGAGCTTTGCGAAAAAGAAATCAAGAATCTGTTGAGTAAGAAATTGATCAGAGAATCAGAGAGCCCGTGGAATTGTTATGGGTTCTATGTAAATAAAAGAGCAGAACAAATCAAAGGCATCCCAAGGCTAGTCATCAATTATAAGCCTTTGAACTCAGTACTAGCTGATAATACATATCTGATTCCCCACAAAGGAGATCTGATAAGCAAAATAGCAGGAGCAAAAATATTTTCCAAGTTCGATCTGAAATCAGGATTTTGGCAAGTTGCTATATCAGAGAAGGATAAATTCAAAACAATGTTCAATGTCCCAGCTGGACATTATGAATGGAATGTAATGCCTTTCGGCCTAAAGAATGCACCATCCAAGTTCCAGAAGGTGATGGACTCTATATTTAAACCCTTCTTTGATTGGCTGATTGTGTATATAGATGATATACTTATTTTTTCAAAAAAATTGCAAGATCATTTTAAACATATCCAGACCTTTGTAAATACAATAAAAAGGAATGGTCTTGTATTAAGCAAAAAGAAAATTGAAGTCTTTTAGACTTCCATTAAATTTCTTGGCCATACTATATTCAATGGCCAAATCTCCTTGCAAAAACATGCTCTAGAATTCTCTAACAAATTTCCAGACATCATTACCGACAAGACGCAACTACAATGATTTCTTGGTTGTTTAAATTACATAAGTAATTTCTATCAAGACTGCGCCAAGGACAGAAGCTTATTAAATAAGAGGTTGTGCCAAAATCCTAAACCTTGGACTCCTCTCCATACCAGGGCAGTTCAAAAGATTAAAGCCAAGGTCAGAGACCTTCCCATTCTGTATATATCTGATGATGCAACTTATAAGATTCTAGAATCCGATGCCAGCAACATTGGATGGGGGCGTATATTAAAACAGAAAAAAGATAATGAAGAACATGTTATCCAGTTCATTTCAGGAACATGGAACCCCACTAAGAAAAGATATTCTACTATAGAAAAAGAGGTGAAAGCAACATGGAATAGCATCGACAAATTCGAGATCCATATGGTCAATAAACCTTATCTTCTCAGGACAGATGCATCTGCCCTTAAGAAGGTGCTTAATAAAGATATCAAGAACCCTGGAGAAGCCAAATTAGCCAGATGGCAAGCCAATTTTTGCAAATTTTGATTTCGAAGTGGAACACATCAAAAGAGAAGACAATTGTCTACCTGATTTTCTCAGCCGAGAATACATACAAAGCCAGTCACAAGAACAAGAACATGTTTTTGTTATTGTTACTGAATGGGACCCAGATAATCAACAAGAAGTTCTCAGAACTATCAGAGAGGACCAAAGCTAGGAAGAATACAAGGAAAATTGGAAGCCAACTTGGCAGCTAAGACAAACAAAAGTCTTAGACACGGATCTACAGCCACATACAGATATTTTACACCTAGTGCCTGAAAGAAGAGTATTTCCCAAAGGAAATCGTTGGATCCATGATATGGTGTATACTAGTAGTATGGCCGCAGCACATCAAGCAGAAGAGGCATTACAAAAATTTCCATGACATTGCAATAACTGGTCTCAAGGAAGAAGACAAAGAAATATTTATCACAGATATTTAGTCTTCAACAAAACCAGAAACACAAATTAAACAATCACCAGAAATTCTCCTATCTTATGGCCACAAAATAATCCTAATCTTATTTTTCCTGACACTGTCTATAATTTTGCAGGTTACAAAAAATTATGGTGGGATCTCCTAAATGTTGATGGAAATAAAGAAACCCATTATACAAAATTAAAATTTGGATCAATTAGGACCATGCAAAGAAATCAATTTTTAGGATGGTTAGGTGACTGGTGGAGAGATTTTGGAGCAAATTGCACTGCTATAGATCCAATCTTTTATGAAAGTTATTTTCAGATGTCATGTGACAAATGCTACCACAGAAATGTCGTTGATTGTTTTCATATTCCTTGTATCACAGTAAGTGATCTGCTAAATTATCCAGATCACCAGATAATACAACAATTTATGGCTAGGCATGACGACTGGCTAGTCATGACTAAAATAAAGCATCAATATGTACTGAATAAACCTATGATTGTTCGACAGATCTATACAAAGGCATGGGACGACCTCATTTATCCCAAAAGTAGGTTCCCAGGAATCACAACTCTTGGTGAATCATCCGACAGTGCTAGTCCTTCTTCATAAAAAGTTTTCCGTGGGTTTATCCGGAAAACTCCACTGTGTAATTATGTTGTCCAGTCGTGAGGACTATTTATGACTAGTTTCCTCGTGGGCCTTAACTGGTTAAAAGGCATCCACATTGTGGATAATATGCTTTCCATAGGATCGATTGTAATCATGTAATAGGAAAAAGATTCTTTATTCACGAGACTTGGAGCACTTCTCCGACTTTTGGTGGATATTGAACCACATCTCCGTGATTGATAGAATCTTTCGTACTCAACTTGTTGGTCCGATGGTCGGATGTTTGTCCCCTCTTCTTCCTATAAAATGAAGAGAGTCAGGCTCATTCAGGGCATCGAGAGTTGTGTCTTTTGAAGTTTGGAGTCAAGAGCTTCTCCTGCTCTACAACTGTGGACATTCAGTCTGATCTACTTGCATCACGAGAAGAAATCAAGTCTTTAGGTGATCGGAGAAGCCTGCGCATCAGTGTGAGAGCACTGGTGAGAACCTAAAGTGGACAGATCATTTGTGTGTTTGTCTATATGTGTGTTTTGAATATATGTTCAAAGACAAAGTCTGTGTAATCACCAGGTAGCCTCCGGTAAGCTATCTCAGTATTGAGTAGCAATAGTCTGGTAAAAGCGAACACAGTCCATCTCTGGTTTGAACAGACTGTAAATCAAGTGTAATCGATGTCTGAAAAATTCAATAAAAGAGTGTTATTTCATTTTCCACTTCCAAGTACTGTGTGCTTTAATTTGTGCCGCTGTGTAGTAGTTGTCTCATAATCTTCACTCGAAGTTCATTAGGGGTTCGCCAAAGGTTCGAAGGGACGCTAGACCGTTGGAAGGCGAGGAAGCCGTATGTAAGGTCGCAGAGCATGAAATATCTGAGTAGGTTCACACTAAGTTCACCAGAGGTTGATCAGTGAAGACAAACGAAGAGACACAACAAGGCCAATTCAGCAAAGAGCGACAGTAGCATAGCACGCGGACCGCGTGACACTGTAGCAGCACTGTAGAAAGCTTTGTGAAAGCCCTTGCAAAAATTGGTATCACCATTATAAAGAAATCCTGAACTTGTTGACATTGCTTGCACAAGTTCTCTTGTAAATACTTGCAAACATATTTCATTGTTTGAATTAGCCCAGATGGTAAATTTTTCTTCCATAGAAGTTAAATGTCCAGAGTGTCAGTATCCAGTTATTTTAAGCCAGCTTGCAGATTTGGTAATCCATGAGAACCATCTTCCTAGGATTGGTGAAGCCCCATCTACAACTTCTTTCAATCCATGTCCTAATCCTAAGTGCTCATAAATTCCATTTCCTCATGAGTCAGAGAATGTTTTGATGATGCATGAGATTCCTATTTTGGAAAATGAAGATCCGAGGTTAACCCAAATGTTTTCAGTAATGAGACCAGCCAAACCGAGATATGGTCTTGGTTATCTTGAGCAAGCTAATGGCCTTATACCAGATTGCCAATTTGGTTCTGTTCCAGATGACTGCAAAAAGCCAACAGTCATGGAGATGCACAAATTCTTCACTTTAATGGATGGATGTCTGAAAAATAGAGTCCCTACCAAATGGATGAAAGCCATGTTGAATTGGGATCTTTTTACAAATCCTAAAGCAGAAGAATTTGGTTTTAGTCATTCTATGTCAGAGAAAAAAAATTGTCTCAAGAATGGAAAAACCAGATGGAGTGTACTAACACATGGATCTCATTCTATGTTTGGTTAGAAAAGAGAAAGCAACAAATGATTTTAATGACTGATGCATCTACTTCATCTCAACGTTCTTGGATAGCACTAGATGGCCTTAAAGTTGAAACACCTACAACTTTTCCTCCACACAAAGGCATAGTGCTTGGAAAAGGACAAAATTTTGTCAAAGCAATACCATTAGTATTAAAAAATGACAGTGCATCTAGTACTGATAGCAGAATACATAAAACTTCTGAACAGCTGAATTGGACAAACACAACTGTGAAAGGTCTTGAAATGAACATGGCCAAATCCAAAGAGGTCAAAGTGCAATTTGATAATGTCCAAGTTTCTTTAAATTCTATAAATAATTCCTTGAATAGTGTTCAAAATTCTACTTCAGTAATTAGAGGATATGTTAGAGAATCTCTAATAAAGCTAGAGAATGGTGAAGACAAAATGGTGGAACATATTGGTTCTACATTTGGACAAATAAATGAACTGGTACAAAAGATGAATCAATTATCTATATCCAAAATAGAAAAACCAGTTCCTTCTTCTTTTTTTCATAAAGCAAGTGTCCGTATTCAAGATCTTATCAAGTCAGTCGACAAGTTTCCTTTTTTATTCCCCAAAGAAATTGCATCCCAAGAATCGGAAAAAGTTGAAACTCCAAATGAACATATTTCTATAGCAACTCTATTTAAGGGAGGAAAAAGAGCCAGAAGTCATGCCTATATATGAGCCTTTGGAAAGTTAGTAGAGCAGGTATTTAGCACCTGATATCAGAGGAAAAGGAAAATTGCCTTAAACCCACACTTTCTTCCCTGATTCTCATAGGGAATGGACTATAGATAACCTCAGTGTCGGCCAGATAAGGCAAATGGTAGACATGATGTTTACCGAATATAAACTTATGTGTCTAAGAGGAAAAACTGAGGTAGAAGCCTGCAAAACAATTATCCAGTGTTTCACAGGCACATTATCGAAATGGTGGGAAATTGAATCCTCTCATGCTTTAATTAAACAAATGGAAGAACAGGTTCTCAAAGATGAGCAAGGAAATATAATTCATAATTCAGATGGGACAGTACAGAACAACATGATTGGAGCCTTGACCTTCATGATTTTTTAGCACTAGTGTGGTTCTGAGGTAGAAATAGTCGATAAGCATGAGATTATTTTAATGAATCTCAAGTGCAATAAAATATCCCAATATGAAGACTTCCATCGAGATTGGATGCAGAGAATCTATGAAGTCAAAAACTCAAAGAATTTGTTATGGAAGCAAGTCTATCTTTCAGCACTTCCTTCCAGATTTGTTGACTATCTCAGACTGCAAGAATTTTTTCAGATGCCTTTTGAGTCTTACACATTGGGACAAATATATCAATTATTACTAAAGCTCTAGTTGGTCTTTGCACAAGATCGAAAGTTAATAAGTCTCTAGAAAAGTTGTCCAGATTCCTTGACAGCAAATCATTGTGCAGCAAGTATGGGTTATCTCTTGATTATCAATTAGTAAAAAGGAGAAAAATCAAGAAAATAACCAAGAAAGAAAAGAATTTATCAACCAGAAAAGACTTTAAGAAGCAAGGTTGATCTTTTCGACAACATAAAAGGAAGGGATATTACAAATATGTCCCTAAGACACATTATTATAAACCATTTGATATTCACCTACATAGTGCCAAGCAAGAAAAATGGAATAAATTGCCATGTTTGTTGTGTGGCAAAAATGGACATACTGCAAATAATTGTCCAGTAGGTGAAGAATAAAAAAGAAATCGAGGCTAGAAATCTCAGCCTCAAAATAAAAAATTAAAAACTCCAAAAATAGAGGCTCGGTATCTTTGCATGAGGTGTGGGTCTAGAAATCATAAAACTGATCATTGCCCCAATGTGGTGATCAAAGAACACCCCCAGATTCAGCAGCAATAGTTGCTTGATTCATCTATTGAAGCTTCTAGTTCTGTATGTACTTCAGAAGAAGAAGTTGAAGAATTAAATTTTTATGCAAATGCTTGTGATTGTTCAGATTCTGAAAATTGTAAATGTATTTTCTCTTCTAAATCTGAAATTTCTAATGAATCTTCTAATAAAGATATACAGCCACAAAAATACAAAGAAAAAAAATTTATGGCACAAACAAAAGAAGATGAGATAAAAATCTTGTCCCAAATAAGAGCTATGGAAGAAGGAGAAATGAAGAATCGCCTTATGGAAGCCTTCATGGACCAAATGAAATCTTCTAGCAGAAGTTCTTCAAAGAAGCCACTCTTCATTGATGCCTCTTATGAAAAAAATGGAAAATCATTCCAAAGACATCAACAATAGGATAAGGTTCGTGCGCTCCAAAGACATCAACAATAGGATAAGGTTCGCGCGCTTACTTTGGGGGAGGTAAGTCATGAAATTCACAATCTCAAATCTGAAATTTCTATTCTTAAATCTCAGATTGTGAAATTATATAAAGACATTTCCATTGATGAAGCAGATCCTACAAAAGAATTTTACAAGCCAAATGTACAGATTTATGAAGGAAGAAAAGATATTGCTTCAGGTTTTCAGGAAATGAGGGTACACGCCATCGAATACCAGCGACATCATGTACAAATAAATATTTGCATACAGGGACATATGTTCAAATTAGTTGTTCTTATTGATTCTGGAGCAGACGTAATATTTTAAATACAAAAGTAATCCCTGCTAAATATTGGATGACAAAATAAAGAAAAGTTATCGGCTTGGGAAGTAAAACGCTGAAGTATGAAATTCCCAAGGAATCTATCTGCTTTGATAATCACTGCGTAAAATTAAAATTTGCAATTGCTGACATCCCTGTTGATTGTATTTTAGGTAACATATTTTTGGCTGTTGTTGAACCACATGGTTCATTTAGAACAAAAAAGAATAAGGGTGGATATTTTATTACTCTTACTACCTCCTCGAATGGCCCAAGAAAAATTAAATTACCATATGTCTCAGCTCCACGAGTCTTGACAATGGTTCAGACTATGGAAGAGCTAAGAAAGTTGAATCAAAGCTAACAAATCTAAAGATCTAAAATCCACCATTCATATCTCACAACAGCTAAGCCTACCAACAATACAAAAGAAAATTTCAGAATTAAAGGCACAAATAGAGAAAGAATGTTGTGCAGAAGATCCAAATGCTTTCTGGCACAGAAAGCAATATTGTGTTGAATTGCCCTATAAAACAGAGTATACAGGTAAGCCATGTAAAAGTAAGGCAATTCCGATGAACAAGGAATATCGTGAGCTTTGCGAAAAATAAATCAAGAATCTATTGAGTAAGAAATTGATCAGAGAATCAGAGAGCCCGTGGAATTGTTATGGGTTCTATGTAAATAAAAGAGCAGAACAAATCAGAGGCATCCCAAGGCTAGTCATCAATTATAAGCCTTTGAACTCAGTACTAGCAGATAATACATATCCGATTCCCCACAAAGGAGATCTGATAAGCAGAATAGCAAGAGCAAAAATATTTTCCAAGTTCGATCTGAAATCAGGATTTTTGCAAGTTGCTATATCAGAGAAGGATAAATTCAAAACAGCTTTCAGTGTCCCAACTGGACATTATGAATGGAATGTAATGCCTTTCGGCCTAAAGCATGCACCATCCAAGTTCCAGAAGGTGATGGACTCTATATTTAAACCCTTCTTTGATTGGCTAATTGTGTATATAGATGATATACTTATTTTTTCAAAAAAATTGCAAGATCATTTTAAACATATACAGACCTTTGTAAATACAATAAAAAGGAATGGTCTTGTATTAAGAAAAAAGAAAATCGAAGTATTTCAGACTTCCATTAAATTTCTTGGCCATACTATATTCAATGGCCAAATCTCCTTGCAAAAACATGCTCTAGAATTCTCTAACAAATTTCCAATTACAGACAAGACACAGCTATAAAGATTTCTTAGTTGTTTTAATTACATAAGTAATTCCTATCAAGATTGCGCCAAGGACAGAAGCTTATTAAATTAGAGGTTGCACAAAAATCCTGAACATTGGACTCCACTCCATATCAGAGCAGTTCAAAAGATTAAAGCCAAGGTCAGAGACCTTCCCATTCTATATATATCTGATGATGTAGCTTATAAGATTGTAGAATCCGATGCTAGCAACATTGGATGGGGGCGTATATTAAAACAGAAAAAAGATAACGAAGAACAGGTTATCCAATTTGCTTCAGGAACATGGAACCCCAGTGAGAAAAGATATTCTACTATATAAAAAGAGGTGAAAGCAACATGGCATAGCATCGACAAATTCGAGATCCATCTAGTCAATAAACCTTTTCTTCTGAGGACAGATGCGTCTGCCCTTAAGAAGGTGCTTAATAAAGATATGAAGAACCCTAGAGAAGCCAAATTCGCTAGATGGTAATCCCTTTTTGCAAATTATTATTTCGAAGTGGAACACATCAAAGGAGAAGACAATTGTCTACCTGATTTTATTAGCCGAGAATACATACAAACCCAGTCACAAGAACAAGAACATGTTTTTGTTATTGTTACTCAATGGGACCCAGATAGTCAACAAGAAGTTCTCAGAACTATCAGAGAGGACCAAAGCTGGGAAGAATATAAGGAAAACTGGAAGCCAACCTGGCAGCTAAGACAAACAAAAGTCTTGGATGCGGATCTATAGCCACATACAGATATTTTACACCTAGTGCCTGAAAGAAGAGTATTTCCCAAAGGAAATCGCTGGATCCATGATATGGTGTATACTAGCAGTATGGCTACAACACATCAAGCAGAAGAGGCATTACAAAATAATTTCCATGACATCGCAATAATCTAGTCTGAAGGAGGAAGACAAAGAAATATTTATCACAGATATTTAGTCATCAACAGAATCAGAAACACAGATTGGACAATCACCAGAAATTCTCCTATCTTATGGCCACAAAATAATCCTAATCTTATTTTTCCTGACACTGTCTATAATTTCGCAGGTTACAAAAAATTATGGTGGGATCTCCTAAATGTTGATGGAAAGAAAGAAACCCATTATACAAAATTAAAATTTGGATCAATTAGGACCATGCAAAGAAATCAATTTTTAGGATGGTTAGGTGACTAGTGGAGAGATTTTGGAGTAAATTGCATTGCTATAGATCCAATCTTTTATGAAAGTTATTTTCAGATGTCATGTGACAAATGCTACCACAGAAATGTCGTTGATTGTTTTCATATTCCTTGTACCATAGTAAGTGATCTGTTAAATTATCCAGATCACGAGATACTACAACAATTTATGGCTAGGCATGACGAATGGCTAGTCATGATTAAAATAAAGCATCAATATGTACTAAATATACCTATGATAGTTCAGCGGATCTATACAAAGGCATGGGACAACCTCATTTATCCCAAAAGTAGGTTCCTGGGAATCACAGCTCTTGGTGAATCATCCCACAATGCTAGTCCTTCTTCATAAAATGTTTTCCATGGGTTTATCCGGAAAACTCCACTGTGTAATTATGTTGTCTAGTCATGAGGACTATTCATGACCAGTTTCCTCGTGGGCCTTAACTGGTTAAAAGGCATCCACATTGTAGATAATATGCTTTCCATAGGATCAATTGTAATCATGTAATAGGAAAAAGATTCTTTAGTCACGAGACTCGGAGCACTTCTCTGACTTTTGGTGGATATTGAACCACATCTTCGTGATTGATAGAATATTTCGTACTCAACTTGTCGGTTAGATGGTCAGATGTTTGTCCCCTCTTCTTCCTATAAAAAGAAGAGAGTCAGGCTCATTCGGGGCATCGAGAGTTAGATTTATTGTGTCTTTTGAAGTTTGGAGTCGAGAGCTTCTCCTGCTCTACAACTGCGGATATTCAGTCTGATCTGCTTACATCACGAGAAGAACTCAAGTCTTTAGGTGATCTGGGAAGCCTACGCATCAGTGTGAGAGCACTGGTGAGAACCTAAAGTGGCCAGATTGTTAGTGTGTCTGTCTATATGTGTGTTTTGAATATATGTTCAAAGACAGAGTTTGTGTAATCGCCAGGTAGCCTCCAATAAGCTATCTCAGTATTGAGTAGCAATAGTCTGGTAAATGTGGACACAGTCCATCTCTGGTATGAACAGACTATAAATCAAGTGTAATCGATATCTGAAAAATTCAATAAAAGAGTGTTATTTCATTTTCTACTTCCGAGTACTGTGTGCTTTAATTTGTGCTATTGTGTAGTAGTTGTCTCATAATCTTCACTCGAAGTTCATTAGGGGTTCGCCAAAGGTTCGAAGGGACGCCAGACCGTTGGAAGGCAAGGAAGCTGTATATAAGGTCACAGAGCATGAAAGATCTGAGTAGGTTCGCACTAAGTTCACCAGAGGTTGATCAGTGAAGACAAACGAAGAAACACAACAAGGTCAAGTCAGCAAAGAGCGACAACAACATAGCGCACAGAGCTTGCGGCACTATAGCAGCACTGTAGCAAGCTTTGTGAAAGCCCCTGCATAAGTGAGTCCAAGTTTGTATCGCTTATAATGTGAATACTTATGGCATATAAAATATATATGGATGATATGGATGAAGTTTGTTATGATATAGAAAATGCATATATGGATGAGTGGCAATATGAGTGTTGGTTTCTTTTTAAAGGTGTGAAAAAGGTTGGTTAAAATATATAGGTGTGATGGGTAATGTTTTAAATATTTATAAGTTGGAAATACGGTATATGTAATAGTATGAAAGTAAATTTGATATTTTTGAAGACGAAGTTGTATACAAATTAATAAAGACATCATTTTTTTTTTGCAATTATTTTGAGGCCAGATCAAATTTTATGATGCATTCACTCATCTCCATAGTGGGAGTAGTTTTTACTGGCAAATAGAACTATCATGAGTGGTCCTGGAAAATAAAACACACCTTGATTTTCAATGAATTGTGGAAAGAAGTTTGTGAAGGAGAAGGAGACAATGCACCTGAAAGTCCCACTTCAGAGAAAGAGCTTTACATTTGGGAAAACAAGAACAACAAGGCCTATGCCTTGATTGCAGCATCAGTAAATGAAGAGGTGCATCGTCATATTTCTCCATTTTCAAATGCCTTTGAAGCCTTAAAGAAGTTGAAGGAATTGTATGACTCACACTCTGAATTTGAAGTTGTTCAATTGATGATTAAGTTGTTCAATCTTGAGTTGAAAAATGATGACCCTCTTGCCTCAGCATCAAAAGTAAGGTCCATTATGCATGACATAAAAGTCACTGGTGTTGAAATAGATATTCCTCTCATATCTTATGTCAAAGAACTATATCCCACTTATTCACATTATCTTGAGTCATTGCAAGCAAGTGGAAAACTTAAGGAGATTACCTTTTCTCATTTAAGAAGAAGTTTTCTAAAAGAGAGAAGGCTTTCGGGAAGAAGAAAGCTCCTCAGTTTTCTAAAAAAGTTGTGTCTTGCACAAAAAGAGAAGAATCATGCACAAGATTCTTCTAGAGGAAGAGGTGGTTGAAGAGGAAGAGGAAGGAATAATTTAGAGGTAGGGGGGGCAAACATTTCCAAGGAGAAAGGTTTTATCTTCATTTCATACGATGCAATAGAGATGGACATGATGTTTCCACATGTAAGCTGCCTTGGGATAGAATCGAGCAGGAAAGAAATGAAGGAAAATTTAAAACACCTGACAAAGGGAAAGGTAAAGCACCTGAGTAAGCTTATTATGTTGTGGCACATTACAACATTGGAGTAATTGAAGACTTATTCAATGCTTCACTTGCTTCATGGAAATATGCTTGGTTGCTTGATTCAGGATCAACTTGCCACATGACCTTCATAAGTGATTTCTTTGAAGAAATCACTAATAATGTTGATGGAGTAGTATACTTTGCAGACAAGTAAAAACTCAAACTACCTGGTCTTCCAAATTTTCTTCTACATGATGTTCTATACCTCCTAGAGCTAAGGAGAAACTTGATGTCTTTGGTCCACATCCACCAACAAGGACACTCCATTCATATATTTAATGGCAAGGTTGAGGTCAGAAAACATCAAATCACTCACTTGTCATGA
The DNA here is from genome assembly GCA_000404065.3 of Pinus taeda. Lineage (NCBI taxonomy): Eukaryota > Viridiplantae > Streptophyta > Pinopsida > Pinales > Pinaceae > Pinus > Pinus taeda. Next base: position 78,838 of record APFE030367065.1, read on the forward strand.
CTGGGATAGAAGAAGAAAGACTTCTAAAGTTACAAGTGTTATCCGGGAATAGTGTCCACTTGGATGCTGCTATTCCCACTAAGATGGGTGGCTATCTTAGAAACAAACAGTCAAAGTCTACTATTGTTTCCTTTTATGAAGATAGACGAGAAGAGAACCAAGAGGGCCAACCTGAGTCTTGCACTTGATTTCCTCTCCTTCTTGATAGAGTTTTCGTCGCTTCTTCTTTGTCTGCCCAACTTCAAAAGAACCTATGGAATCACAACAACATAATACTATGGAAGAAACAAGGATCTAAATTCATAAATAATACAGGATCAGATGTGTATTAACCATATACATGCATATATAAACAAGTAGACAAGAATATGGAAGGAAACAAGAATAGCTTTATTCAGATGAAAAGTAGCAAGAGGATTACAACCATGTGCTCTGACCCAGCATCATCCTCCAGCTAAAAAGCCCTTCTTCACCTCAAGCAAAGCTAGATCACCCAACACTGTGAATGTACACCAGAATACGAACAACACTTCTCTATAAGA
>APFE030367065.1:79399-98117 GCA_000404065.3 Pinus taeda
CTCCCATGCATGAAGCTCCAACCATTGATGACACTTTGAGTGATGTCATTGATAGAATTGGGAGACTAAATCTTGATTCAACCCCATCTCAATCAACCGAGCAGTCTGGGCCATCTCAGAAAGGTCCTCCAAAATGGATGACAAAGACACTTGAAAGTGTTTGTCCTGATGAGGTTGGAAAGACAGGAACAAGAAGCTCGGGAGACTAAATCTTGATTCAACCCCATCTCAATCAACCGAGCAGTCTGGGCCATCTCAGAAAGGTCCTCCAAAATGGATGACAAAGACACTTGAAAGTGTTTGTCCTGATGAGGTTGGAAAGACAGGAACAAGAAGCTCAACTAGACAGAATGGAGGTGATGTAGATGATCTCGATTCACCTATTGGTATGGATGTTTCTTATGATTATGAACTGAATTTGTCTACAGATTTTGAACCAACTTCCTTCAAAGAAGTTGCTTCTCATGATAAATGGAAAGAAGTGATGCAAAAAGAATATGATTTTTTGATATAGCATGGCACTTGGAAGCTAGTTGATCTTCCATTGGGAACTAAACCAAATGGCTACAATTGTCTCTTCAAGAACAAAGTATTGTGGTCCAATCCTAGGCAGGACTATGTATGCCTGAGAGCTACTCGAGACACGATTTCTTTAGTTGAAAAAAAAGTGGGTCTTCAAGAACAAGTATAAAGCAGATGGAAGGCTTGTGGAAAAATGTTTTGCATAGAAGGAAGGGGTTGATTATGAGGATACTTTTTCCTCCACAAAAAAATGAGCTACCATCTGGACACTCTTTGCCTTGGCAACTCAGAAGAGTTGGAAATTCCATCAAATGGATGTAAAAATTGTTTTCTTTAATGGAGATTTGGAAGAGAATGTTTTTATGTCCCAACCAGAAGAATTTGTTTGTGAAGGGTCAATAACACAAAGTATGCAAGCTTGTAAAATCCTTGTATGGTCTCAAGTAAGCACTGTGAGCCTGGTATGGGAAGTTGACTGAGCATCTTCTAAAACTCGACTTCAAAAATTATGATCTTGATGATGCAAATTTGTTTGTCAAGAAAGTGGGCAAAACAGTTGTATATCTTGTGGTATATGTAGATGATCTTCTGATGCGAGGGAACAATGAGAACTAAATTGCATCCATAAAGAAAGAACTTAGGAAAGGCTTTGAAATGACAAATTTGGGCTATGTTCATTACGATCTTGGTATTGAAGTAACCCAACATCTAAAGTCTATATTCCCCTCTCAGAAGAAGTACATCAGAGATTTGTTGAACATGTTTGGTATGGCTGAATGCAATCCTTTGACTAATCTAATGGAACAGAAGTTAAAGCTCACATCCACTGAAGGAAAATAATTTGAGGATACAACAAAATATAGACAACTCATAGGAAGTTTCAACTACCTGACTACTACTAGACCAAACATTTCATTTCATTGCAAAAGCCTTATGAGGGTCATTGGTATATTGCAAAAAGTACTTGAAGGGAACTCAAGACGTTGGACTCAAATATACACAAGTGGGTGACTTCAACTTGTTTGGATACTCTAATTCAAATTTTGATGGATATAAAGAAACCGGAGTATCTACTTCAAGTTATGTTATGAGTCTTGGATCGATAGTTGTCTCCTCGAGGCCACACAAATAGTCAGTTCCAATAGATTCCACAACTGAGGCAAAATATGTGGCAATAGCTAAAACAACGAAGGAACTTGTGTGGCTCATGAAAATTCTGGAAGATTTGCAGGAGAAACAAGTACATTCAACTCCTCTTTTGATTGACAACACTTATGCAATAAAGTTGGCCAAGAACTCAAAGTTCCATGATCGAATGAAGCACATCAATACAAAATAACATTTGATTCGACGTCATGTTGAGGCCAAAACAATCCACCTACAACATTGTTCCACAAATGAGCAGATTGTAGACATCTTCACCAAAGGGCTTGGAAGGGAAAAATTTAAAAGATTCAGAATGATGATTGGACTCACCAACGTCCCTTCAAATTAAGGGGGAAATGTTGACACCTAATCTTTGGAATTAAGAGAATTATGTAAATATTTTAAATACAAAAATCAAGAAGGTGAAGAGACACTAGGATTTGAATTCCAAGAGTCTCCCTTCAATGTATTTTTCAATGATCTCTTAATGAAAATACACAATTACATTTGTGGAGTTACTCCTGGCCTGACAAACATTGAGATGTCTCTCTAAATGCCTTGTGTCTCTATGTGTTGTTGTGTTCTCTCCATTGGTCTAGCCCTTCTTTTATAAGTTGGAGTTATGAATGAATTGATAACCCTAATCTCCAAAGGGATTGATGACTGAGATTAAATCTCATCTCATTTGAAACCAATGGTTGAAATTCAACTAATTTACTAAGGCAAATAATCTTTGCATTAGATTAGATTAAACTCATTTTTTCCTTATAAAATAAATTACTTTAATTATTAAATTAATTACTAAGGTTCAAGGGTCCATTAGGTGAATTATCCACACCTAAACACTTAGGCCTATGAAAAATTACTTGTCGGAGCTAGAAACATCAACACTCCCTCTTAGCAAGAGAGGTACTTCTACCACTTGGAATTAACTCTAATCCTAGAACAATGTCCCACTTTGCATCTGCTACCATGGCTTCACCCTTTGAACTGGATGCCTTCCCTTCCACCTTGTTCAAAAGCATCCTTGAATACATGCTCCCTTTGAAATTGCTCATAGAATCCTCCTACGCCCGAACATTCAGTAAAGTCATCTCATACCATGGAATTATTTTCTAACTGTTCCTTCCCACCTAAACCTAAAGGTTGACTCCCTCTACTCTACTCAAACGTAGGAGCTTCCTGCTCCTTGTTCTTCGTCATTATCTTGCTACTTGTCATTGCTCAAATAGCCTAGCCCTTTAGCCTATAGAAGTTTTCATCTCTAACTCCATTGATGCAACCATCATCAAATCTATATTCTATAGATTTGATCAGTGCTTGTCCACCCTAGACTACTACAAAATATCCCTTATCTATAATAGAGACTAAGAACAAACTTCTCGAGTTCTAGCACCCATTTCACATACTTCACTTTCAACATGATTCCTAACTCAAGCTGGAATATTATTGTCCCAACTCCCTTCACTGCATGTTTGGTATCAACACCAAACTCCACATGCATTTCTAAGTTCCAATCTATCAGGTTGTCAAACAACTCTCATGCTCCTATCATATGACATGTGGCTTCACGCACTAGCTGGTATGGTGCTCAAGGAAAAGTAGGAAATAAGTGTTAATTTCATCTCAAACTTCTTAGCAAACTCTTATGCTTGAGCTTCTAGTGATACAACTATAATTGTCTATGTGACTTTTTCACCCTCCATCATCTAGGGACATTGTGGTGCATAGTTTCATGTATTATGACATGCAAAACACTTGATTATGAGGATGACTCCTCACTCTTGGAGCTCAAAGTTTTTCCTTTACTCTTCATTGGCTCATTGACAATCTTAGTCAAGTTCTCCTTTGATTGTGAGGCTGACTCCTCATTCATGCGGCTCGAAGCTTTTCCTTTACTCACCATTGGCTAACCGACAAGAGCAAGATTCTCATCATCTCTTGTGATGACCTTTTGATATAGAAATTCTCGATTCTCCTCCTAGATAAAATCATCCCACAGTCTATCCTTATCAGTAAGCTTATCGTGCCACAATGCCCTTGATGGAAGGAGTCAATTCCTTGGTCATGAAATTGAGATTTGGTGGTAAGGCAAATCCCCTTTCGTTTACAAAATTTGATCCTGAGACTTGTGGGTTATGGCCCACTAATTATCGAAAGCGTTAAATATGTGCTTAAGCCTCAGAACCCGAGACCATTCACTCTATCGGATTACACAGGAACTACACAGAAAACATGGAAACCCGACCCGAAACACATAAGGCCGGACTTCAAATAGTTTACACCCGCATTCATAAACATTGGCGGGTCCGCTCTCGGACCATCTCCTTTCCGCTGCACTGTCATTCGCATTCCTCGATCGGTGATCACCAATCAAATCAGGACTGTTGATCTGTCGCTCGATCTGATAGTTGACGTTACATCCGATCAACGAAACCAATCGTTGATCCTGTGCCATAGATCTTCACCTCATTCGATTAACAAACGCTTCACAACAATATCAGTCGGACAACTAGAACGAGGATTAACTGCTCAAAAAGCGGTTTCCTCTCTCCTCCTCGCTATTACGTGTTGCTTGATGAGTTGAATTGGGTGCTCACCCTTCAATACCACTTATAGGTTTAAGGCCGCTCGAAATACCACTTCCACTATTTAAAACCCGCTCTTTGTCAATTATCCTCCGCTCTCTTTCACCATTCAATGACTGTCGATTTGTTGATATTTCGATCCGACGATCCAGATCAACTTCCAGTGATTCCTTACCTTTCGCCATTAGTGTCCGCCATTTGATGGATTCTGCGTTTAAAACACAGTTCCGCCACCAAACTCTGTCTACACACGACACACCATACAATCATTGGATGGCCATCGATCCTTACAGTGATCGATGGTCGATCAAACCTACAACATGGAATATATAGACTATCTATGAACAACACACAAACGCACAATTCAACACTTAAACACACTTTATATTATACACGACATAGTTACAGATCTAAGGCATTTCAGCCTTAGTAACAGTTCTCCTGTCAACTACATTTTTACCACTCTGACTTACACAAATTCTAATTGTTAATCTATCTCTCTCTCTGTCCTATTGAACACGCAGGTTCATCATTTATAAAACACATTGGATCGGATCACTGAAAGGATCCGATCAAATCCTCTTCATGAATCACTCAACTATCCCTAATTCTCTCTACAACTCGTTATATGGATATATATGGCAAATTACATTTAAATAAGGTGTTCTTGATACTTTTATCCATTCCATCATTTACTCTTTTTTAAACAGAATTTCCCTGGTTTTCTCCGATGGTCCACGTCGTCCTCCTTGCTCCGCTTTGGATTCATTCTTTAATTATGAGTGTCGGATGGTCCTGCATCAGACTCCTGAGGCACACAAATTTATGACCTCCTAGTCATATGCTTCTCCTTATCCCTTAGCAATTCTACCCACTTCTTAGTGGAACTGCCTTCATGATCTTCTGTGAGTTGCAAACAACCTCTGTAGTAACAGTCTTCCTCTGCCACACGATACCTCACCAAGATTCCTCCTTTGAGCTTTAGTCTTTTGGCATCCTTCTGGTTCTCTTCTCTGAAACCAATTTAGCACTCCTTGCTCTAGGTTGCCACAAGTCTTCTCACCTTCCGTTGTCATTCTCTGCACGACAGTAAGACCATAAATCTCCATGCTTTATCAATTGTACCTCCTTCTCCTTCTGCTTGCAAACTCTTCCTCCTTCTCGTAGGAAAACATTTCCCTACTCTGATACCACTTGATGAAAGGAGATTTGGTGGTAAGGAAAATCCCCTTTTGTTTACAAAATTCGATCCTGAGGCCTGTGGGTTATGGCCCACTAATTATCGGAAGCGTTAAATATGTGCTTAAGCCTCAAAAGCCAGGACCATTCACTCTATCGGATTACACAAGAACTACACGGAAAACATGGAAACCCAACCTGAACACATAAGCCCAGACTTCAAATATTTTACACTCGCGTCATAAACATCGGCAGGTCCACTCTCGGTCCATCTCCTTTCCACTACACCGTCCTTCGCATTCCCCGATCGCTAATCACCGAAACCAATAGTTGATCACACGTTGTATATCTTCACCTCATTCGATCCAAGGCTTCACAACAATATCGGCCGGAGAACTAGTATGAGGATTAACTGCCCGAAAAGCGGTTTCCTCTCTCCTCCTCACTGCTATGTGTCACTTGATGAGTGGAATCTGGTGCTCACCCTTCAATACCACTTATCGGTTCAAGGCCGCCCAAAATACCACTTCCACTATTTAAAACCCGCTCTTCGCCGATTATCCTCTGCACTCTTTTACCATTCGATGACCGTCAATCTGTTGATCTATCGATCTGACGATCTAGATCAATTTCCAGTGATTCCTTACCTACTGCCATTATTGTCCACCATTTGATGGATTCTGCACTTAAAACACGGTTCTTCCACCAAACTCTGTTTACACACGATACACCATACAATCATTGGATGGCAATCGATCCTTACAGTGATCGATGGTCGATCAAACCTGCAACACGGAATATTTAGACTATCTATGAACAACACACAAATGCACAATTCAACACTTAAACACACTTTATATTATACACGACATAGTTATAGATCCAAGGCATTTCAGCCTTAGTAACAGTTCTCCTCTCGACTACATTTTGACCACTCTGACTTACACAAATTCTAATTGTTACTATGTCTCTCTCTGTCCCTATTGAACATGCAAGTTCATCATTCATAAAACACATTGGATCGAATCACTGAAAGGATCCAATCAAATCCTCTCCATGACTCACTCAACTATCCCTAATTCTCTCTACAATTCGCTATATGGATATATATGGCAGATCACATTTAAATCAAGTCTTCTGGAGACTTTTATCCATTCCATCATTTACTCTGTTTTAAACAAAATTTCCATGGTTTTCTCTGATGGTCCATGTTGTCCTCCTTGCTCCGCTTTGGATTCCTTCTATAATTATGAGTGTCAGATGCTCCTACATCACTTGGTGAAGCCATTCAGAGCCATCCTTACCATCTCTTCATTTGTCATGGCCTCCCCAACTACATCCAAATCATCACCAACTTTTGTGGTCTTGGTGAGATAAAAATCCATTGTCTTTGATTTGGTCATGTTGGTGTTCTAGAGTTTTTCTCTCAACACCATCTTCCTATTGGTATTATCACTTTGGTATAACTTCGTTGGAGCCTCACAAATATCCTTTGTTATATAGGTGAGGAATCACATGAACCTTCATCACATCCATGATAATCCTTTTGGTTTTTAGATTCTTTTGATTGTGGATGGCCAGATCTACAACATATGTAGCTTGGGTGAGTTTGGTTAATACCAAACTCACATATTCCATTTTCCATGAAAATCAGTGAAACCCTCACTTTCCAAGAAATGAAGTTATAAGCACCTTCCAACCTGTCCTTAAACCTCAAATCAGTTGCGGCCATCCACATATCATAAACTTAACTAAAAAATATACCTAATTTTTTAGACAGCCACGAAATTAATTTACCACCAAACCCTCAACTAGTACAGTCTCCATCTCTTTTTCTGAGGATTACCTCCGCTAGTCCTAGTGGTTGCACTAAACTATTGTGTTTGCGATACTTTTCTTTTAGCATCCCTGAGTTGGCCCCTATGACTGTTTTGACTCTGGCTGGGCTCAACAGTCATGTCTACCAACACCATTTTTGCTGCACTAGGGGCCTCTTCTTTATCTTTGCATGTGGCTTGGTCTCTCTGCCCCCTCGACACCTTCCCACATGTAGATGCACAACAGTTGGGATCATGAATCTCTTATGGCAACTTGTTGCTATTTCAACATCTTGATTCTCATGACTACAACCTACAGACTATTGTGGATGCAACCTATTCCTTTTCCCCACTGTGTGGTAAACCCTGTAGGGGTACACTTTCACCTGGCCGGTGGATTGATCCTACAACTGGTGGTTCACTTCCCCTACTCCTCTACATAGCCAATGATCTCTTTTCCTTGGAAATTATTTATCCTACAATTGTTTTTTACTTTCGTCGTAGGGTGGCTCTCAACACCATATGACCTCACGACCTTTCCTTTACTATCTATTCTTTTTCTTTGTTGGATGGATCCTTGGTGGAGCAGCTGCAGCAGGTTGTTGTGGGATGGTTGAGAAGGTTTTCAACCGCACACATGGCCCACAAAATCTTGTTATTGTTAACCTTTACTCAACCACTTATGATCCACGAAATTTGTTTGTTGTTGCATTCCACTTGTCACTTTGCAAAATTTTACTTCAGTTGTCGCACTGCCCCTTTTTTCAACCACCTTAGCAATCATCAATTATGACTACTTGTGTTGTCTTCTGTATGAACTGCGATTCTAACCTTCTTTAAAAAAATGTGCATCATATAGTTTTGGTCGAACCTAGCCCCTTGTAACATCTATGTGATCCTAGCACTTTTGTGTGATTCAAAGAACAATTTTGCAAAGTCCACACTCTAATACCATGTAAATATTCGATTCAATAATCCGGTAATTAATTCCTAGCAAATTCAAGTTTATTAAAGAGAAGCATGTTTGGGTTTTTAACATAAACAAAAAATCCTTTAGGAGAAGCACACTAAATTAACAAATACAAAAATTTCTTCCCAATCAACAATTATTCATTTATTAATCAAAACTTTGGTTTCTTTATTCGGAAAATGGCCAAAACTGAGAAAAATACATACAACAATCTAAATATGATCCCATTAATCAAGCCCTAGACTTGGTTGATCTAGATCTCCTTGCTATCCCCTATGCATCTTCCTCCGACCCAACATGTTTGAGTAGAAGTCTTTATCTCCCTAGCACCGAGATACCTCTCCAACATCTTGTGCCCCTGTGTGTTGTTGTGTCTTCTCCCTTGGCCTAGCCATTTTTTTATAAGCTTGAGTTATGACCGAATCCACAACCATAATCTCCAAAGTGATTGATGTCTGAGATTAAATCTCCCCTCAATTGAGATTGATGGTTGAGATTCATCTAATTTGCTAATGCAAATAATCTTTGTATTATATTAGAGTAAACTCACTTTTTCCTTATAAAAGGAATCACTTTAATTATTAAAGTAATTACTAAGATTCAAAGTTCTTGTTACCCATCAAACTAGCAAGGTTATTAAGGTCTTGGCAACTCGCTTGATGGGCACAGACATGGTAGGGACTCATTGTCACCTTAGCCTAAGCCCCCGTTGTTTAGACCCAACAACCTCCTAAATGATCAATAGAGGGGTCCCAAATATAGCCCCAAACAATTTCAATTAAGATTAATACACTAGATGGGGTCACTTGCACTGAAGGTGTTAATCTCCAAGAACTGTGTAGTTGATTTTTAATGTCATTGTATAACAGAAAACAAAATAGGGGATTTAAATGTACCAAAATACAGATAATATGGAATGTAACTAGTCAATTTTGGTCTAAAAAAACTACTCTAACCAAATATGTAATTATATTTTATTTTTGACCATTGGTTAAAGACTTACGGTTCAAAATAACTTATTGCCTTGTAAAATTAAATTGTAAAGCCTATGTAAAAATAGAAACAATAATTTGTTAAGCCCAAATAAACCACCTTAAAAGTGTCTAAGCACTCCCAAAATTTATTTCTAGGGGTTGAGAGGCTTGAGGATCAAATTAGAGGCTTACGAGGCCTCTCCTCAACCTATGACAGCTAAAAAATTCAATTTTTAGCAAGTTGGAATTTGTTTTTCTAGAAATTTGGGTGAAACCCTCTTGGGTAAAATGGCGCAATAATTTCCAAATCTGACTTTTTTATTTTAGATGTAGCTCGAAATGGAATGAAATGAACTCTAAATAGTGAAATAGTGAGATTAGTACTCTTAGAATTTATTATCCCTAACTTAAGAAATGCATTAGTCTTATTTCTTGTGCCAATCTTAAACCCTAAAAATCATTTTATTGACTTGATCTAAGGTAAATTAAGGTTTATTTACAACAAAATCATACATTTTCAACATTAATCGTCTTGAACATTATATTCCTAGGGTTAGGGTTTGATTTCCATTAATGGAAAAAGTAACAGTGTCATTTTATATGCAATTTTGAACCCCCTAATTAAGGGTTGACATCTAGGGTTTGTCATGTTATGTCCTTTAACCTCAAAAAATTGTTGTCACTTATTCTCTTATTTACTCATTATTGTAGCTTTCAATTTACATGTTTTTTAACTTAGATTACAAGGCTAGTTTTATTGTTGTTACAAACTATTTGTATTGCTACAATTTCTGATTTAAAGAGTTATTTTATGATAGCTAAGTGTAATTTCTAGATTATGGATGTTTGGGAACCTATTTGAGCCTCTATTCATTGATCTAAACCTTTAGATTGAACCATAAGAACCTTTGAACTAAAATCTCAAAGTTTATCTTTTATCCACCATAACCTCTAATTCATATTTTTTTCCTTGAGTGAAATGTATTGTAGAACCCTTAAGGGGCATTTAGCTTAAGTTAACTAACTTACTTGATCCCTAAGAACTACTAGGGAAGCCTCTCTTGTGTTGGATTGTATCCATCACTAAAAGGAGGGGAATTGTTTTTGAAGTAACAGTGATAACATCCCCATTGTTGCACTCAATCTAGATTTCCTATTGAGGCTTTGTACTAAGGTGCTAGCTTTTGTTATAACACATCCCTCACGTAAGTCATCACCACCTTAGATATGTGCCACATATCTTTCTATCGACTTGCAATGTAATGATATCCCATTTCCCTAATAAGAGGTGGTCTCACCAAGTTACAACCTCCACACAAAGCATTAGCCACCTATATGAAGTTAAAGGTTACTCAAACAACCCCATTTTGGCATAAAGATAACACAATTAGACCATGTTTCCTCAAATGAGGATTGTTGTGATAACTGCTAACCTTATTTCGAAGGAAGGTGATCATTGGATTTCTTTTCGGGGCATATAACCCCTATGGTCCAATTATAATACAAGTCCCATGAATAAAAACATGAAATCAATTTATAAACACCACATTTTATTCACCACACATGGATACTTTGACTAGGTTTACTACATTATAAAATCTATCCACAATACAATACAATACATAAAATGACATCTATAATATTTGACCTGTTAAAGTGCATGCAATGTCATCACTTTATATATCTTAATACATAAATATGTAAAACATAATGATATTAATTAAATAGGTGAATGTACAAGAACTCATTTATATATGAAGAGCACCACCAACACTATGGAAACAATAAATAGATATCAACCTAAATTACATGTTTGGTGATTTGGGAGATCATAACATAACCATTTAAGGCATTACCAAACCATTTCACTCACATTTTTAACTAGAAATTAAATGGCAATCACATAGCAAACTAACAAATTAAAGCCAAAGCTTGTAGGCCACACTTGTGTTTGTACCTTAGCATTTGGAAACAAAATCGAAGTTCCAAAAGACAAGTCATATGCACTTGGCAGATCCTTCCACAAAGACATGTATAGGTCTATCATAACCTCTATATTTGTCCAAGTGTCCTAGATAAGAATCTAGATTTAGTGTAGCAACAATTAGGGAATTTTGATGTCTAAAATGGACTTCTAAGGAAAATAATAAAATAATAGCTATGAATTTTTAAAGAAGAAAAAAAGGACACTACTTTTTTTATTGTATTTTTGTCTTATTTCCTTGCAAGTTTACTCAAATGTGAAGTGTAGACACTCGTTGGATGAAAAATTAAATTCCACATCTAACGAGTATCCACTCGGCATATTTTGTGTATATCCACATTGAAAGAAATTAAAAGTATATGAAAAAGTGTTTTCGACACGTTTTTTCATGTACTTTCAATTTCTTTTGATGTGGATCTAATCAGAAGTATGCAAAGTGGGTACTCGTTGGACGTTGAATTTAATTATGCATCCAAAGGATATATGCACTTGAAATTTGAGTAAACCTATAAATAGATAAGCCAAAAATATAATAAAAATTAGTTTTCTTCTTTTATCCAAAATATTTTCCCCTAGGGATAACATCATCATCTTAAATCCTATTGATTCTCTTAAAGTTAATTTTGTTAGTACATTTTTTTTATTTTGAGCCCCATGTTTTTCCTCAAAATTCCCCTAACGTCTACAAACCACTCATCATCGCATTGCCTCCTAAACAATCACAAAATACCTCAACAACATAGCATACACATCCAAGAAAACAAGCAACATCAATTCCTTTAGCAATTTGTTTCTCTAGGTGTCTCAAGAAGCAATATGGTTTCAATTGTTTTCAATCAATGCCTTAATTAAGTCACTAATGTATCTACTATAACACCCTAACTCCTTTCAAACCAATTTCAAATAATCAACTTTCAATATTGATGTTTTTGTTAATATTCCAAAACCCGACTCCTGATATTTAATACCTAGCAAAAGACTTACTAAATAAACACTCAACTAGGTTCCTAACAACATATTTAATAGAAGCAAATATATTGATGTAAATCAAAATGATAGACACATGTTTCTTTCCATAAAGTTTTTTTATTAACAAATCCAAACTTACATGGGCTCTCATCCTGGGATAATGGCCCACTCAAGAAAATACAGATACAATAACCTGGATTTGATCTAGCAAATTTTTCGTAGATCGATGCTCGATCTCTCTCGTATATCTAGATCTCCAACTTCTATGCATTACAACAGACCCAGAACACCACTAACTAAGATGTCTCTCTCAATCTTGTGTTGTTGTTGTATCTATCTCCTCTCCTTGGCGTTGTTTTTATAACTTTACATTGATCCAAAACCCTAATCTTAACCCTAATCTCAAAGTGATTGATGGCTAAGATTAGATCTTACCTCACTTGAAATCAATGGGTAAGATTAAGTTTTTTTCATTAAAGTAAATTACTTTATTTTTCTTGGGTTTCTATTAGCCCAATAAGCCAACATATTAATGTGTTTTTTCCTAAGTTAAACTTAGGCTAAGTTATATCAACAACTTGCTCAATCTAGAGCAAGTGTTCTAAGGAAAATGTGGGTGATTTTTGCATGCCTAGACATAAGGCATGTGCAGAAGTATCTGCTTAAGATACAAAAACAACAACACTCTCTCTTAATGAGGGAGGTACTTCTACCCCTTGGAACTATCTTTGATATTGGACCTATATCCATTTCCTTGGTTGCTCCCTTTGAACAAGAAGCCTTCTCTACCACCTAGTTTGGAAATATCCTCAAAGTCCAACTCCCCTTGGCATTGTTCCTAGAAGCCTCTTTCTCCTTAACACCCTTATTAACAAACTTCGTGGAATCTATTGGTTGCTCCTCTTTACCTGAAATCTAAAGGCCAACTCTCTCTAAGTTGATGATGTTGAAGATGTCTAGACAAATGTGTGTTCTTAATGAGATGTTTGACGTTTCGGATGAACACTTCACCCATCTGCAAGACAAAAAGCTTAATTGATGATATGAAGAGTGCCAGACCATGAATAAATAAGGCTAGAACATGATTGTTATAGATGAGATATAGCCATTAGAGATAAATAAAAAGATTTGAATGTTGATACAATAAATAATTGATTTTAATTTAATTTATTATTAAATATTAAGATTAAGTAATAAATTTTATATGATATGTTCAACCTGATATATTTATTACACAGAGTATAATTTTATTTGAAACGATATTAATATTTTTTAAATAATATTATTTTGATAATGGATTAGAGTAAATTATGGCTAGAATATGGGGAGAAATATAGGAGATTATAATTAATCATATATATTAATTATCATTTAAGATTGGTAATGAAATAGATTAGGGGAAGAAAATTATAAAAATATACATAATTTAATTCCAAAGAAATCAAATCCATAACCATTGTTAGATTTTAGGCCTATCACTCATGTAATTCACTTTATAAAATGATGTCCAAGCTTTTAGCTAATCGTGTGAAAGAGATCATTTCTCCTCATATTTCGTTGGAGCAGGTTGGTTTTTTCCCAACAGGAGGAACCAGGATGGCGAGGCCATTGCACAAGAATGCATCCCCTAGATCAAAACAAAGAGGCAAAATTCTTGTCTAATGAAGATAGATCTCAATCGGGCATACAATTGCGCTGATGGGGAGTTCCTATCTTTGCTCTTGCACAAGATTGGATTTCAACACATGCATGTTCGGTGGATCATGGATTGCATATCATCGACATATATAGCGGTTATTATAAACGGGGAAGCCTACTAAATTCTTCAAAGTCCAAAGAGAGTTGAGACAAGGATGTTCCTTGTCTCCACTACTATTCATCTTAGTCATGGATTCCTTTAGCATAGGAATCAATGCGATGAAAGAATCTGGCACCATAAAAGGATGTGGAATCACCAGAAATTGCAAGCTATCACATTTATTATATGTGGATGACATTCTATCTGCAGGAGTTGCAACCATTTCAGAATGGGAATCCTTCCATATATTTCTTCAGAAATTTCATAAAGCCTCTGGGTTGTATATTAATAAAGAAAAAACAGATCCCATCACAGAGGAAGGAACCATTGTTGAGTAAAAAACCATTGTTGCTATGGTCGGTGTCAAGACTGGAATTGGCTCATACTCAAATTTAAAAAGATGTTACTGAGATGGAATGATCGATGGCTCACATTGGGGGTCGGTTCATCAAGATTTGAGCAGTCTTCCAAGACATTCCAGTTTAGTGGATGCATATTTTTCAAATTCCTCAAGCAATAATAATAAGAATTTGAATATATTGCGTCAACATTTCCATGGCCTGGATCAGGCCCCAAAAAAAATATCCCTCTTAGTGCACTTAGTCTTATATCAAGACCAATTACAAAAGGTGGTTGGGGCCTAATGAATTTCAGAAGTTTCAATATAGCTCTTTTGACTTCAAATTTTTAGCACATATCCGGAGAACATGGTCTCTGGAAAAATATCATGAAGGAAAAATACATTCAACATCGTGACTTGCAGGACTGGATTGAGGCTAGTGTTCCATCGCAATCCTGCATATCTACAAAGTGGACAAGCTTGAAGTCGATTATTCCGTGGTTGTGTAGTAATTTGCTATGGGTTGCTGGAGATGGACAGAGGATTCGAGTGGGATTGGACGCCATCAAAGTAATGTCTGGATGTCACCTTCTATCGGCCCCCATCATAAATTTCCTCTTTCAGCAGGGTCTCTCTAACCTGGCTAGTATTGGTCAAGGTCCACAACTGCCTCGACCCTCTCCTATATGGCCTCACGCAAGGGACATTGGGATTTCATTCCACCTGCAAGCCGAATGGGAATCATATCAGGAAACCTCCGTCAGGCTGGTATATGTTTGATTCCGCGCTCGGATAGCCTTGTATGGGGCGGCCACATATTTGGAGGCAGGATTGTTGTCTCAGAGGCATATGACCATATCATTTACTGTGTACAGGATCTGCCATTTGCTGATCTTTCTGCTCACTTGTGGAGTTGGGAGGATCCTCTCAAGATCATATATTTTACTTGGCTTTCATTGCATAATCGTATCTTAACCTGGGAAACTCTTATAAGGAAAGTTTTTGCAGGTCCTCGAAGATGTTCACTTTGCAAGAATCCGATGGAGGATTGTTCCACTTATTTATTTTATGTCCCTTTGCCAAAGATATATGGAAGAGCCTGTCTTTGATGTTGGGAATTCCGTGTTATGCGAGTTGGAAATGGTAACTAGGTTCGGTCTTCAATTAATGTATTTTAGTCACTTCTGCTAAAGATATATGGAAGAGCCTGTCTTTGATGTTGGGAATTCCGTGTTATGCGAGTTGGAAATGGTAACTAGGTTCGGTCTTCAATTAATGTATTTTAGTCACGAGGAAATGTATTTGTCATACTTGTCAAAGAATAAAGAAAATAAATTTTATTATTGTAACAATGACTTACTAAAGCATGGGTTTTGCTTGGGACATCATTATATTTGTCAAAGTCCACATTGTGGACTCCTAAGATTAATATTGAGTTTATAGAGTCATTGTATATTCAAAGAGACCCTTCTTGGGCTTTTGAATCATGTAAAAATGCTTACTATTGAGTCAAATATAATTTATGTATCATCCACACCAAGTCATCCTAGAAGAGATCAAGTCGACCTGAGAACACTAATTTGACCTTACTTGGAGCCTATAGATAGAAGCTAGTTGAAGTCATTTGGAGCATAGTATCTCAAGAAAGTTCGATATCTCAAGAGAAGTTGGAGAAGTGTGAAGTAGGTCTAAGGAAGGCAAAGGAAGTGCGAGTTTGGGGAAGTCTAAGGAGCAGAAGAAAATCAAACTTTTGGTGCCTCTCTCTGTTTCGTGCCCTAGTTTGGGAGATCGAAGTCTTCCAAGATTCACTGATATCGGAAGCTACTCGATGTCAAAAGCTACTACCTAGTCAAAGTTGCTGGAAAAGAGGTTGAAGATCTGGGACATTGACTTGGTGTGTAGAGAAGGTTTGGTCTTTGTCTACGGTGAATATTTTCAAAAAATACTATTGAAAGGAAGAATTTTCTTGACTGGGTTTTCCCCTTGAGGGGGGTTTTTCCCTTGCATAGCGCCTACATCTTGTGTCTCTTGTTTTCTGACCTTCACATACATATACTATGGTAATTGCTTTATGAAAGATAATCAACAAACTCACAAGTAATTATCAAGAAATGAAAATCAAACCCTAATATAATTGCTTTGATTTTCCAACATGGTATCAGAACTAAGGTCAGGAAAATTCAAAGATCACTTTGTTGGCATAGATTTTCCCTCTTTGATGAACTATATAAAAATGGGTATCAACACTCATGGAAGTTGGATCAAGAAGGTCATCTACTACTTATTCAACAAGGTCAAAAATCAAGAATTCATGGCTACTCTTACAGGTTCTCTTAAAGGCGACAATGCATGGGTCATTGATAGTGGAGCATCAAGACACATGACAAGGGAAAGTAACAACTTCGTACATTATAAAAGAAGCCATCTTCTCATGCAGTGGAATTGGGTGACAACAAAAGCTATGTTGTTAGAGGCTTGGGATCAACATCGTTGAAGCTAGATAATGGATTGAAGTTGCACCTCAACAACATTCTATATGTTCCACACTTGAAAAAGAACGTGCTTTATATTTCTTGTTTAGAAGATAAAGGGGAAATAGTTTCTTTTGTTGATGGAAAAGTTTTGGTTTGGGGAAAATACTCTAGCATTGATAAAGCTAGGGTTATTGGAGTTCGTGAAGGAAGCCTTTATAGAGTCATTACACCACCTCCTTAAGCCTTGGTTCATATGGAAATAAGTCTCATTGAGCTATGGCTAGGAGGTATGGTCATCTACATTATAAGGTCATCCCTACTCTTAATCAATTGGTTCATGGTATTCCCAATATGAATTTAGATCATGAAGGTGTGTGTTGTTAGAGTCGGTCTAGTTATCCCTCCATCAGAGATCAAAGCTCTTTTGCATTTCATGATTAGGTGTCCCACCAGTTTTGATCAGTTGCATTTCGTTAGGCATGCCATAACTCTGACGGAATGGTTTGTGTCATTCATTCCCCTCATGCATGGCACTGCTGGTTCAAGTTTAGTCATAAAGCTTCAAAGGTCATTTACAATCATGTTTTAAATTTTGAGGTCTTAGGTCTAGGGTTGAGTCAATTTTGTCTTGAAAAGTCTTAGAAGACCAGCAGGCCAGAGGGATGTCTTTGATAGATCATCACTTCAATAATTTTCATCATTGTATAGATAAAGTATGACTTCTCTTCAAAACTCTGTTTTGAAGATAAGTCGCCATCTCATTTTTGTAAAAAATTGTCAAAATTTTTAGTTCTTCAATCGTTCAAGTGCAGCCTTGGTCTCCTTTGCCATAGCATATCAGAGCTATCCCTGCAAAAATTATCAGAGAAAATCATTATTTCAACCAATTTTAAAGGGGAAACCAAAAAGGTCAGAGTCTATTAATTTTGAAAAAGTGTCAATGACCAAACATAAGAAAATGGGTTTTGGATTAAGCAAAAATCAAAAAGGAGTCTATATGAAGATATTTCTCCTCATTTGCAACCCATTCCACATTACAAGGGTCAAGAGCATCGTTCTAAGGCGATTTTGTAAGTTTGTGAGCAATTTGGGTCGTTTCCAGGGCACGCGGCGCATCAGGCGACAAAGTCCAATGTAATTTTGAACGCGCGCGGCGCATCAGGAGAGCGCGGCGCATTGGGTGAGGCGCGCGGCGCATTGAAGTTTATGCCCAGACTTTGTCCAAAACACACTCAAACACCTCTTCTCACGCATCAATTCGTAGGTAGGCTTTCCTCCACGGCTCATTCTTGGTTTTGAAGGGTTTATGTAAAGAAAGTATGCTATATTTGCCATGAAAAGCCAAGTGTAAAAACCCTCCTTGTCCATTAATTTGCTGTAAGGATTTAAATGCCAAGATTGTTGTAGGGTTTTCATAAATAAATGTTGCCAAGGTTTTCCTATTTCCTTTGTTTCCCATCCCCTATATTCACCAATATTTTCCCCAATAATTCCTCATAAAACCCTACACTATCCTCCCTCAAATCCTAATCCCTCCCTTCTATTACAAACATATAATCCCTACCTCATCCCAAACCCTGAAATTTCAAAGATTTCCATGCCCCTTCCCTTCCCTAAATTCCTTGTTTTACTTCCATTTTCCTCATTTCCCTAATGTTTTCCCTTTTCCTAACAATTCCCTTGTACATTTGTGTCCCCTTGGTCACAACATTTTGAGAAAAAAAAAAAAATTACAGTCAATTTTGTACATAGTTGCATATCAACATATAAATTCCAGCTACCTTGTTTTTAAAAGAACATGTCAGAGACCGCGTCAGTATATGAGCAGGAATATGATAGTGATTCTACACCGGAGGTAAATGTGCCAAATGTGCCACGGAGGTATCACAAAGGTGGCAAAAGTGGACAGCATGTTAGGGAGGAGCCTACTTCTTTGGCTCAATTGCAAGCTTGCCCA
>APFE030367065.1:100713-148007 GCA_000404065.3 Pinus taeda
CCCCAAGTAGACCTCTGCAAAAGCTATGCCTCATCCCCGCACCCAAAATTGCCTTTCCCTTGAATTCAACAAAACCTCAAAAACTCAATTTCACAGTCTTTGTACTTCATACCTAGCCTAAAATTAGTCATCAATTCAGTCATCTCAACCTCGTTGATTATCTTTTGCCGAGATTCACCCGGAGAGAGCCCTCTCCTGTCCTCGTAGGGCTAGTTACGAGGCTAAGCATGGTTTGATGTAGCCTTGAGTCTTACCTTATTTCAGCCTAAGGTAGATTTGAGCGCTAACATGTGCAAGGGATGCTCTTTGGGTAAACATACAAGAAATCCATTTCATAATAGTGAAACTAGGTCTAAAGAAATATTAGACCTCATTCATTATGATGTGTGTGGGCGTATGTCTGACAAATCACTTCGAGGTAATCTCTACTATGTGACATTCATTGATGACAATTCTAGAAAGACATGGCTCTACCTCCTCAAAACAAAAAAATGAAGTATTTGATAAGTTCAAGGTGTTTAGTGCGGAAGTGGAAACCCCAACCGAAAGAAAGATAAAAACTCTAAGGTTTGAAAGTGGTAGGGAATACACTTCTAAGGAATTGATTGCATATTGTAATGAAGTTGGTATCAAGAGGGAGCTCATTGTTCCCTATTATCCCGAAGAAAATGGGTTGGTTGAAAGGAAGAATAGGTTAATTGAAGAATGCATTCGAACTATGCTCTTTGATAAAGACCTACCAAAATTCTTACGGGGAGAAGCAACAATGGCAGTCGTATACATTCAAAATAGAATTCCTCATAAGAGTCTTGATAATATAACACCTGGAGAAGTATTCACAGGAAAGATGCTAAGTGTGGATCACCTCTGAATCTTTGGAAGTCTAGCATACGTCCATGTTCTGAAAGACAAGCGAAAGAAGTTGGATTCTACAAGTTTCAAGGGAATATTCATTGGATATTGTCTCTCTTCAAAAGCATATAGAATCTACTAATAAAAATGGCAATGTTTGTATTAAAAATAAAACCCACTGGTCAGCTCTACGAAAGAGAGTCTGAACCAGGAGAGTCTGGCTCTGCAAAATGCTCTACATTGTTCATGCACATCACACATTAAATAGAAACATGGTTTAATGGAAGTTAGAACAACATCCTAAGAAATAGAAACTAATTCCTATCCTGAGGTTACGTGAACCAACTCTACCTATTCTAGGATATTCTCCATTACCTTAAACACTCTCCCTTAAAGGAGAATGGGTTCACATATATGCCTAACATCTCCCTAAACATTTGAAACTTAACTTTTCCAAGAGGCTTATTGAAAATGTCCGCAACATTATCACATGTAGTACAATATTCCAGATGAATTTCTTTAGATTGCACTTTCTCCCTAACAAAGTGGAATTGAGTATCAATATGTTTAGTGTTTTTGTGAAACACCAGATTGTTGGCTTGCTTGAATGAGCTTTGATTGTTGCATCTTATTGTTGTTGTGACTGTTTGTTCTTCCCCAACATCCTAGAGAAGTATCTGCAACCAAACCGCCTCACACGTTGCTACACACATGACTTGATACTCTGCTTCTGCTGAGGACACGGAGATTGTGTTCTACTTCTTGCTGCTCCATGTGATCACCCCGGATCAAAGACTAAATGAATAACCTGTTATAGATCTACAATCATCTACATTTCCTGCCCAATTTGAATCTGCAAATCCTGCCAATCTAACATCAAAAGAGTCAATGTAAATAAGTCCATAATCTACAGTACCTTGTAGATACCTCAAAACATTCTTCGCTGCATTCCAATGGCTTTCGAGTGGCTTAGACATAAATTGGCTTAACACACTAACTACATAAGCCAAATCAGGTCTAGTCGTGGTTAGATAGATCAGACTCCCAACCAGCTGTATGTAAAGTGTTGCATCCATTGCTTTTGATCCATCCTCACACTGCAATTTGATGTTCTGCTGTAATGGTACCGGTGCAAGCTTACACTGATCCATTCTAAACTTTTTTAACAGGCCTTTGACATACTTTGCTTGAGACATAAATGTTTGAATTGAATCTCTCCAGATCTCGAGACCTAAACAGTATCTGAGTTCACCAAGATGCTTCATCTCAAACATCTGTGACATCTGTTGCTTGATTTCACCAATTAGATATATAACATCACCTGTAATTATCAAATCATCTACATATAATGAAATCAGCACTACGCACCCTTGTTCATCTTTCATGGTGTAAATATTAGGGTCATTCTTGCTTCTATTATAACCAGCTTGTAGAAAAAATGAATCAATTTTCTCATACCATGACCTAGGAACTTGTTTTAGTCCATAAAGTGCTTTCTTCAACCTACAGACTAAATGTTCTTTTCCTTTCTGGACAAACCCTTCCGGTTGCTCTAGATAAACCTCTTCTTTTAGTTCTCCATTCAAAAATGCAGACTTTACATCTAGTTGGTGAATCATTCAATGTTTCTTAGTAGCTAAAGCTATTAACATTCTGATAGTGTTCAATTTAGCTACAGGGGCGAAGGTTTCTTCATAGTCTATCCCTTCTTTTTGTGAGTACCCCTTTGTTACCAACCTAGCTTTTGGTTTTTCTATAGTTCCATCTACATTAATTTTTGGTTTATATAAACATTTGCAACCTATGGTTTGTTTTCCTCTAGGAAGTTCAACCAATTCCCAAGTGTTATTTTTGATTATTGAATCATATTCCTGTTCCATGGCTATTTTCCATTCACTATTTTCATTTGCTTCTTTATGACTAGATGGTTCAACCACATTCATCATACTAGTTATAAAAGCATTTTCCCTATATCTTGCGGGCATTTGAGCTTTCCTACCTAATCTCCTGAATGGTGGGGTGATGGTTTCAAAACTTATTTGATCATCAGTTACTTGTTCTTCCTGTTGTTGCTATTGTTGTTGTTGTTGTTGGTGGTGGTGGTGGTGGTGGTGGTGGTGTTGTTCATCTTCTGCCTTTATTTGCCGCTGACCCTGATTATTCTCTGCTTCTTCTTCCTCAAAGTATGAAATGTCCCATCCATCATAGTGCTCATCAGGTTCTTCATTAACTTTCTCATGGAATTTAACATCTCTACTAACAAAGATCTTGTGAGTAGAGGGATTAAATAATTTGTATGCTTTATATGATGAACAATACCCTATAAACGTACATCTGATGGCTTTTGAGTCTAATTTTCTTCTATCTTCCTTTGGTATGTGGGAAAATGCTTTACATCCAAATATTATTAAGTGTTTCACTGCAGGCTTATATCCATATAATGCTTCAAAAGGAGTTTTAGACTCAAGACTTTTTGTAGGACTCCTATTTTTCAAATAAATTGTAGTATTCACTGCTTCAGCCCAAAAACCATTCGAAAGATTCTTACCTTTCAACATACTTCTAGCACATTCCACCAGAGTTATGTTCTTTCTTTCTGTCACTCCATTCTGTTGTGGAGTATGGGGTACTGTGAACTGCTGTAAAATTCCATGATCTTTACAACATCTGATAAGCTCATCCTTCATGTATTCTCCCCCTTGATCAGAACGGAGAATTTTTTATCTATTTCCATGTTTGTCTTTCAATCATGTTTTTAAACTGCTTAAATTATTCGAATGTATGAATCTTCTTACTTAAGAAATACACCCAAGAAAACTTCGTACAGTCATCAATAAACAGTAGAAAATACAGTGCACCTCCTAATGATTTTGTCTGCATAGGACCACAAAGGTCTATGTGCACTAATTCCAGTATATCCCTTTATTTCTTTTCTACTCTTACAGGGAATTCTTCTCTATGCGTTTTTCCTAAAGTATAGGCATCACAATTATTATGTACTTGTTTTAGCATAGGAAGATCTCTTACCATTTCCTTCCTCTGTAGTAACAACAAATCATTGTAGTTGATGTGACCAAATATCTGATGCCAAAGTTCTTCTATAGTCAGGCTCGTTGTTGTCAATGCTCGAACCAGTGCAAGTCTCACATCCAACTTGTACATACCTCCTATTTGGATTCCTGTAGAAATTGTCTTCATGCCATGTAGCAAATCTTTAATGTAACAGTTAGATTTTAAAAATTCAACTTTGAAATCTTGATTTGTAATCATAGATACAGAAATCAAGTTCTTTGTTATGCCAGGCACATACATTACATTGTAAATTTGTTTGATATTACCATCAGGTAGAATGACATAAACTTTCCCACATCTTTTGATTTGATGACTTTTGTCATCACCTAAGTAAATCTGTGCGCCTTCATTGATCTCTTTAAAATCCTCCATCCAGTGCTTATTCCCTGTCATGTGTGTTGACGCTTCTAAATCTACATACGAGATGTCTGCATCAACATTTTCATCACAATCTGCCATGAACAATCTTAAATTTTGCACCTGATCACCATTCGCGAGATGACTTGCATGTCTTTTTGGCTTATGTTGTTCTTCATGATATTTCTTTTTCCTACACTCCCTGGCAATATGACCCAATTTTCAACAATAAAAACATTTACTTTCAGAGTAGTTTTTATTTGGATGCATACATTGGGTCAGATTTGGCTGTTTCTGTGAACTTGCTCCGTTTTGTTGTTGTGGACCTCCTTTCCCTTTGTATAAGTTCTTCTTCGCCATCAATGCAAGATTGGCTCTCTAGGGCTTTGGAGTCGATCTCCTCTCTTCTTCCTGCATCAGTATACCTGTCAGCTCTTCAAAATGCGGGATCTTTTCTCTGGCATTTATCCCAGTGATGAACATTTGATAATCATCAGTGAAACCGTTCATTGTAATGGTTACAACATCTGTATCGTCCATTGTATGACCAATATCTGATAATTTGGTTTTCAGATCCTTGATCCTTGCTACGAATGAAGCAATTGTTGCATTCTCCTCCATCTTCATAGATAGGAAGAGAAGATGATTTGAATTCATGATCTCGTACAATTCCTTCAGAATTCCCTAGATTTCATTAGCTGACTTACCTTCTCTGATGCGCAGTATAATGCAGTGTTTCACTAACATCTTTAACATTGTCCTTGCTCTACTTTCTCATTTCTCCCAATCTGGGACCGATGCTGATCTAGCTGCAAGCCTCAGCTCATCCCCATTCACAATCATCCAAGCACTCTGTGCTTCTAGCAAAGTTTGCATCTTGAACTTCCAATTTGCATAATTGGAACCATCGAGCTTGTTATGCTTATTCATGCATGCTTCAAATATATTGTTATTCATCTTGGCGATTTAGAAAGAAAAAAAAAAATTGACAGGTAAAATATGTTAAATTTACCCCAGATATGTGACAGAGACAGATCACTGCTCTTCAATGTTGTTTGATCTCGCATCACACGCACTGATCACTGTGGCTTCCTTCTCAGCCTCCAAAAAACCTTTTGTTGTCAGCTACAACCTTGTTATTGGCTTCTCCATGCAACTTCTCTGATAGCTAAAACCTTGTTCTTGGCTTCCCCTCCCAGCTACAGCCTTGTTATTGGCTTCCACGATTGTCGCAGAAGTTCTTGTTGTTTCTGCGACATCATCACATTTGTAAATGTCTTTCTTGTGACAGAAAAGTTTGAAAATATGCGTGAAGGTGCAACAATGACCTCGCCGCAGAGGTACACTCATAACCAGCGACAATTTCGAAATCGTCGCAGTTATCCACCTTATAACTGCGATGATCTTGGTTCAAAGGATCACCCACCAGCTAGCGTACAAGTTCCTCAGCCTTGACGCTCTGATACCATGATAAAAATGGCAATGTTTGTATTAAAAATAAAACCCACTGGTCAACTCTACGAAAGAGAGTCTGAACCAGGAGATTTTGGCTCTGCAGAACGCTCTACATTGTTCATGCACATTACACATTAAATAGAAAACATGGTTTTAGGGAAGTTAGAACAACATCCTAAAAAATAGAAACTAATTCCTATCCTGAGGTTATGTGAACCAACTCTACCTATTCTAGGATATTCTCCATTATCTTCAACATCTACATTAAGGAAAGAAGATATATTGAAGTAAGCAGGGATGTCATATTTGATGAAAACAGAGCATACAAGAGATCAAAATATATTCCTATTAATTTTGATGACAAAGAAGTTTCCATATTTGAAGAAGAAGAAGTTCATCATGAAAACTCTACTACAAATATCAAAGAAGAAGGACCAAGTGAGCCTATTCAATCGATGGTCATCCCAACCACAAGGAAAAAGCCAAATTGGTTGAAAGCTACATTAGAAGATGTTCAAGGACATGAAGTTGTGAAAGGAACCTTCCGGGAAAGAAAGAGACCGAAGAGATATTATGGTTGTGTTGCATATATGACGAAATTCATTGAAGTCAAACCATCTACATTCAAGGAAGTTGTGCATCAAGAGGTTTGGAAGCAAGAAATGCAAGAAGAATATCAATCCATCATGAAGAATGGGGTTTGGGAAATAGTTCCTAGACCTAGTCACAAATCGATTGTCACATCTAAATGGATCTATAAGATAAAACATATTGTTGATGGAAGTATAAACAAGTACAAAGCAAGATTCGTTGCAAGGGGTTTCTCTTAAAAGGAAGGCATTGATTATAAAGAAACCTTTGCACCCATAGCAATGTACACTCAAAGGAAGGCATTCATTCACTGCTACAATGGGGTGGAATATCCATCAAATGGATGTGAATACCTCATTTCTAAATGGGACCATTGATGAGGAAGTGAACATCAAACAACCTGAAGGCTTTAAAGTTAATAATAGGGACTCTCATGTTTACATACTTAAGAAGGCCCTATACGGTTTGAAACAACCACCTAGGGCATGGTATGCAAGGATGGATGCATATCTACTTAGAATTGGGTTCATGAAGAGTTTTTTTTATCTTAATCTCTACATCAAGGTCGTGAATGATGAACCTGTCATTATTCTACTATATGTGGATGATTTATTCATCACAGGCATGGAACGAAGAATTCAAGAATGCAAGAAGATGTTGGCGGCTGAATTTGAAATGAAGGATCTAGGACTGATGCACTATTACCTAGGTATGGAATTATGGTAGAGACCTTGGGAGATATATTTGGGGCAAGGAAATTAAATCATCAAGTTGTTGTAGAAATTCGAGATGATGGATTCCAAGTCGATGACTACTCCTATGATCACCAATATCAAGAAGTTGAGGGACATTGACTCTAGTCTCGTGGATCCTACCTCCTATCAACAATTGGTGGGTTCCCTAATGTATCTGGTAAATACTATGCTAGATATATGTTTTGCAGTAAACATTCTTAGTCAGTTTCAGTTGGAGCACTAACATGATCATTGGATAGCTTCCAAACATAAATTGAGGTGTCTTTGTGGCACTATATATCACTACCTAGAGTATGATAGTAAGGAAGTCAAGTTCATTGGATTCATAAACTCTGATTAGGGTGGCAATGAGATCGATGGAAGGAGCACTACTGGAGGATGTTTTTAGTCTGCGAGCTGCTATGATCACATGGATGAGTAGAAAGAAATATCTCGTTGCTTTAAGTAGTGTCGAGGCAGAATATGTGGTTGCATGTGAAGTAATAAAGGAGGTTGTTTGATTAAGGAAGCTTCTGATAGATTTGTTCAAGAGGTCTCTCTGTCCTACTATGATTAATTGTGACAATCATAGTTGTATCAAGACGTCTGTAGATCTTGTGTTTCATTCTAGAACAAAACATATCAACAATAAGTTCCACTTTATTAGGAACCTGGTGCAGGATGGGATCGTGAATTTGGAGTATGTCTCGACATATAAATAGGTAGCAGACATACTGACAAAGGCTCTTCCTAATAAGAAGTTTGAGTATATGAGGAGCCTGTATGGTTTGGTAGACATTGTTGATTGTATTAATGATAAGGAAATGGAAGATATTTGTTGAGGATTTGCGAGTGAAGCATTTCTTGGGAGGACATTTGGCCGACACTTTGCGTTGATATTTAGGCCCCAAAGTAGGGAAGGTGGTGTGGGTCGTAGAGATCTGACCATGGGTACACACCTAGCTCCCTGGGTTGGTGGTTAGCAAGTAATCCTGATGGTACCTAGAGGGGCTAAAATTTTGGGTCCACCTTATTCCCACTTGGATAAATTTCCCTGGTCAAGAATCTACTCTGTGGCATTACGGTGCCTAAATTGATGAGAGACCATTAGATAAATTTCCCTGGACAGGAATCTAGTCAATGGCATTGCGGTGCCTGAAGTTATTCATTGTTCATATAGTTTGAGATCTTCCATTGTATTTGTATTTAATGAATAACTCCCTAGTTAAGAGGGAGTGTTGTAAATTGTAACTAGATTTGGTCTTCATTTAATGTATTTCAGTCTTCATGAAATGTACTTGTCAAAAGAATAAATAAAATAATTTCTATTATTGTAACAATGACTTATTAAAGCATGGGTTTCATGCTTGGGTAATCATTATATTAGTCAAAGTCCCATTGTGGACTCCTAGGATTAATATCGAGTTTATAGAGTCATTGTACATTCAAAGAGACCCTTCTTGGGCTTTTGAATCATGGAAAAAGGTTTACGGTTAAGTCAAATATAATTTATGTACCATCCACACCAAGTCGGCCTAAAAGAGATCAACTCGGCCTAAGGACACTAATTCGACCTCACTTGGAGCCTATAAATAGAATCTAGCCGAAGTCATTTGGAGCATAGCTTCTCAAGCAAGTTCGATATCTCAAGAGAAGTTGGAGAAGTGAAAAGTAGGACTAACAAAGTCTAAGAAAGTTGAAGGAAGTGTGAGTTTGGGGAAGTCTAAGGAGAAGAAGAAAATCAAACCTTTGGTGCCTCTCTCTCTCTGTTTCGTGCCCTAGTTTGGGAGATCAAAGTATTCCAAGTTTCACTGGTGTCAGAAGCTGCCTGATGCCGGAATTTGCTGCCTAATCGAAGTTGCTGGAAAGGAGGTCGAAGATCTAGGAGGCTAGCTTGGTGTGAAGGGAAGGTTTGGTATTTTTCTAGGGTGAAGAATCTCAAAGAATACTATTGAAAGGAATAATTTTCTTGACTGGGTTTTCCCCTCGAGGGGGGTTTTGCCCTGGCATAGTGCCTACATCTTGTGTCCCTTATTTTGTGATCTTCATACACACATAATATGGTAATTTCTTGATGAAAAATAAGATTAAAAAGAAGTAAAAGAAGCCAACACACTCACAAGTAATATCAAGAATGAAGAATCAAACCCTAATATAATTGCTTTGATTTTCCAACAATGCAGACTTTTCTTCTATCCCTGCTTTGATCTACTCATGGGAAAGTAGACAAAATATTTTAAGGTTGTTCCCCTCTATATATTTTGGGGCATATGGCATTCCAGGAACAAATTTCTATTTGAATGGTCTATCCGTGATGCATTTTTGACTTCCCTCCGTATTGTTGCTCATTTTATGGAAATAGGCCCATGGAATCCTAAGGAATCCTCGCATTGTCATCTTAGTGGATCTGGCCAATATCTACCTGATCTGTTACTTCGATGGGGCCTTTGTTCGAGGTCGTTGTGGCTACAAACTCTCCTTGCACATTGATCCATCATTTTCCTATCACTTTAGATGGTTCAGAGACCAAGGGGACAATTGTAAGGCTAAGCTGTTGGCATTATCGAGTGCTTTTCAGGTGGCACAATGGCTCAGTATCGATAGAACTCTGGTGGCAGGGGACTCCCTTTCTATCATTTGATGGATCCAAGCCATATTTGATTTACAAGTTCCATCACTTCATAACTAGATGCATTGTATTCTTGATCTGAAGTCCCTCTTTTCCGAGATCTCCTTTGAGCACATATTTAGAGAGCAGAACCCAGATGCAGATTTCCTTTCTTAGCATACCCTTTCTCTCTAGACCGGTCATGTGCATTTTGAACTTTTTGCAGATGGATATCTCCTTAGTCAGGGCTCCGTTGAGATATTCTAACTGCTCGGCTTATCTTAGCCCTGGATCTTATTTGGTTTTTCACTGGTTCATGTCATGTTGATGGTTTTGCACATTTTGCTCTTTCTAATACCAGAATGTAGATTGGTTGAATAGTGGGTCAATCGTCTATTTTCTTTTTTGGACACAGAAGGCAATTTGATCTCGTTTTTCTTGTGTTATTTAAAAGGACAAATCAGTCTATCATAGATATGAAGTTGATGTAGTAGTTGTCAAGTACAATTTCTCTTCACTTACGATCATGTAAAAACATATCATTTTTAGTGAAATTGTTTATATATATATATATGAAGGATTAGAATAAAATAGGGACATAAAAATATAATAAGGTTAAATTTGGTAAATTGTAATAAATTAGAGTATTATTGATATATTTAAGATTTTGTCAAATTCACATTAATGGTTGAATATTAATATTATAATAGAGTAGGTCTCGACCAATTGTTAGTCATTAGATTGGAAATAGTAAATAATATTAGTAAGTAATTAGATTCAAGTTATTAGTTAATATAAACAATAGAATAGAATTAATTTAGTACAAAAATTATATTATGATTTAGTAAAATTAAATTACCTACATAGGACAAACTGGGAGGTCCTTCAAAACCCGCATAAAGAAGCATATAGTCGACACCTACCATAAACTAATCACTAAATCTGCCATCACATAACACTCCCACAATACTAAGCATTTAATATGTTTCATCAAGTCCAAAATTTTGGCCTTTGTTCCCTTCCACTTGAATCGGGTCATTAGGGAAGCTCTTGAAATTGAAAAGAACTCTAACAACTTCAATCGATAAGATGAGTTTTAGTTAAGCCAGTCTTGGAAGCCTACTATACAATTTTTGTCTTTGAATAGCAATCTTAACCTTTCGTAATGCACCCCTTCCCCGCTTCCCTTTTCCAATCTCTTTCCTATGGTTAACCCCCCTCGAACCCCCACCCCTCTCTATCCTTTATTATTAATAATATTAAGTAGTTTTATTAATATTATTAATCCCTATAATCTCAAATTTATTATCTTTCTCTCTCCCCCTCTTTCTCTTTCTAATCTAATTCTAAATTAAAATTTTAATTTTTGTACTAAATTATAATCTAATTTTTGTACTAAAATAATTATGTTCTATTCTATTTTATTTTATTGTTTATATTAGTTAATGGAGTTGTCTTTAGTGCGACTTTTTGGACTTTCTAATGCCGGAATCCGGCAGAAAAAATTGAGGTGAAATCTTGATTTGTGTTATTTAAACTGGTTTTTTTTACTGTATATATGGATTCAACACCTTGAAAAACCTCTAGGGCACTTCGATTATGGAGGGGTTACCCATCAAGTTTTTTATTTCAATCAATTCTTCCCAGGAAAAGCTTCCAAAATGTCTCACTAAACACAACTTGTTAGTTAATAGCTCGAATCTAGTTACTTACTAGTTAATTTCTAAAATTATTTAATAATTTTCATCTAATAACTAAAAATTGGTCGAGACCTACTCTATTTTAATATTAATATTCAACCATTAATATCAATTTCACCAAATCTTAGATATATCAATCTTACTCTAATTTATTATAATTTACCAAATTTAACCTTATTATATTTTTCTTCCCCTATTCTATTCCACTTCTTCATATATTTTTATAACTTTCTCCCCCTATTCTATTCCACTACCAATCTTAAATGATATTAATTTAAAAATGTATTATTCTGGATTCCAAATAAAATTATACTCTTTGTAACAATAATATCAATTTGACCATGTCATAATAAATTTTATTATTTATTATTAATTTATTACTTAATCTTCAATATTTTATAATAAATTAAAATAAAATTAATTAATTATTATATCAACTTTCAAATCCTTTTCTCTATCTATAACAGCTATACCCCATCTCTAACGGTCATGTTCTAGCCCTATTTAATCATGGTCTAACACTCTTCAAATCATTAATTAATCTTTTTGTCCCTGAAGATGGGTGATATGTTCACACGAAATGTCGAGCATTTCATTGAGAACACATAGTTGTCTAGAAACCTTCAGCATCATCATCAAATTATGAATTGCGGAAATCTACATGCTAAAATTCCCTCTGAGTTGCTCAACCTTCGAAGTCGCTCACTCCTTGTTCTTTGTCACTACAACACTTCTTGTCATTGCTCTTGTGCTAAGTCCTTCTAGCACGACTATAAGTTTGTCTCGATCCTTTGAGACACCCGTGTACTCTGCTACCAATCCTCCGACTAGTATAATCTCCTCTTCCTGTGAGGGCTAACCTCTGCCAATTTTGTTGGTTACACTGGTGGTATTGTGCTTTGTACCATGCTTTGTTAGTTGAACCTTGTCGACACTTTTTACAACCTATCACAACAAATCCCCTGCCTAGGAACTCCTTGTTGGCCACTACATCTCACAGTTGATCATGCCGAATGTGGCCCCTTTCTGGCAGCACGATCCTCAAGAAACTAACCTCTGCACCCACAAACTTGGCATGTTGTTTGAGTTTTGATAACATGTTAATTTTCCAAAACCCAACACTGAGTATTTAATTCCTCCCAAAAGACTTACTGAATAAACACACAACTAGATTCCCAACAAAATATTTAATGAACGCAAATATATTGATCTAAATCAAAGTGATACACATAGATTTATGCCCAACAAGTTTATCATTAACAAATCCAAACTTACGTGGGTTCCCATCCCAAGATAAAGGCCCACATGGATCTGATCTAGAAAATCTACCTTAAATTGGTGCTCAACCTCTCTTGCAAATCTAGATCTCCAGCCTCTCTTCACTCCCTCAGACCTAACACACCACTAACTTGAATATCACTCTCAATCTTATGTTGTTGTTGTGTCAATATCCTCTCTTTGTTGGAAAATGTAACTAGGTCATGTCTTCATTATTGTACTTTAGTCAAAAGTAATATATTTGTCAAAAGAAAATGAAAATAATTTTTATTATTATATTGAATTGACTTATTAAAGCATGGATTTCGTGCTTGGGTCAAATGTCTTAGGTCAAGCCTCCATTGAAGGCCTTATGTTAATTTTCAAATTCAAATTGTTGTTTGAAGACTCCTCCTCCATCAAGGTCTCCTTGTTGTCGACTTCAAAAAAAACCTCATCAAATCCGCTACCCTCAAAAGAACTCATGTCATCTCAAAACAGTGACACTGCTCCTCAAATATCATGTTGACTCATTTATGGACAAACAAATATAAATAGGAGGGTGTACCACTCCACAGTTCTAAAAATAAGCTAACGTTTTTCTAAAGTACAGTTTGGTTATTACAAAAGAAGAAGCTAGCATAAAATCACGGAATTACAAATTCAAATCTCTCCGAAATGAAGTGCGGATATCACTAACACGAAGTTGTAAGTACCACAGGTTCAATAACTTTGTTTCAGTACCCCAGCAATGAAGAAAGACATATTTACAGTGATGATGATTTGGTCTAATTTAAGGGTATAACCACAATGATAAGGCTCGATGTTACAATGGAGAAGATCTTGGTGGAATCTCTCAGTATTACAACAGTTATGAGAGTTTACAACAGTGAGAAGGATTTGGTCTCTTCACAATAAGAAGGAATGATGTCTCGATGTGAACTCAGTGGCAAACTCAGTGCATAAAATAAGGATGACTTGATGAACATAGTCTCGAGTCTATGTTGTAAGTGTGTTTCTTGTCTCATCTTGAATCTATAGAAGGAAGAATTTGCGATTGGGTTCTGAGGGGTTTTTCTCTTGTAAGTATGTACTACGGGTTCTATTAATGATGACAATGCATGTATCATTGATAGTGGAGCATCAAGGAACATGACAGTGGAAAGTAAACAACTTCATACACTAACAAAGGAGTCATCTTCTCATGCAGTGGAATTGGGTGACAACAAAAGCTATGTTGTTAGAGGCTTGGGATCAACGTCGTTGAGGCTGGAAAATGGATTGAAGTTGCAACTCAACAACATTCTATATGTTTCAGGCTTGAAAAAGAATGTACTTTCAATTTCTTGTTTAGAAGATAAATGTAAAGAATTGCTTTTGTTGATGGAAACGTTTTGGTTTGGGGAAAAGACTCTAGCATTTATAAATCTAGGGTTATTGGAGTTTGTGAAGGAAGCCTTTATAGAGTCATTACACCACCTCCTTAAGCCTTGGTTCATATGGAAACAAGTCTCATTGAGCTATGCATAGGAGGTATGGTCATCTACATTATAAGATCATGCCTACTCTTAGTCAATTGGTTCATGGTATTCCCAATATGAATTTAGATCATGAAGGTGTGAGCAAGGGATGATCTTTGGGAATACATACAAGAATTCCATTTCATTATAGTGAAACTAGGTCTAAAGAAATATTAGACCTCATTCATTCTGATGTGTGTGGGCGCATGTATGACAAATCACTTGGAGGTCAACTCTACTATGTGACATTCATTGATGACCATTCTAGAAAGACATGGTTGTACCTCATCAAAATAAAAGATGAATTATTTGATAAGTTCAAGGAGTTTAGGGATGAAGTGGAAACCCTAACCAAAAGAAAGATAAAAACTCTAAGGTATGACAATAGTGGGGAATACACTTCTAAGGAATTGATTGCATATTGTGACGAAGCTAGTATCAAGAGGGAGCTCATTGTTCCCTATTACCCGAACAAAATGGGTTGATCGAAAGAAAGAATAGGTTAATTGAAGAAGGCATTCTAACTATGCTCCTTGATCAAGACCTACCAAAATTCTTATGGGGAGAAGCAACAATGACAGCCATATACATTCAAAATAGAAGTCCTCATAAGAGTCTTGATAATACAACACCTGAAGAAGTATTCATAGGAATGTAGTTAAGTGTGTACCACCTCTAAATCTTTGGAAGTCCAGCATACATCCATGTTCTGAAAGACAAGCGAAAGAAGTTGGATTCTACAAGTATCAAGGGAATATTCATTGGATATAGTCTCTCTTCAAAAGCATATAGAATCTACATCAAGGAAGGAAGATATATTGAAGTAATCAGGGATTTCATATTTGATGAAAATAAAGCATACAAGAAATCAAAAGGTATTCCTATTGATTCTAATGACGAATAAATTCGCATATTTGAAGAAGAAGAAGTTCATTACGAAAATTCTACTACAAATACAAAATAAGAAGGACCAATTGAGCCTAATCAATCGGTGGTCATCCCAACCACAAGGAAAAGGCCAAAATGGTTGAAAGCTACATTAGAAGTTTTTGAAGGACATGAAGTTGCGAAAGGAACCTTTAGGGAAAGAAAGAGATCGAAGATATATCCTGGTTATGATGCATATATCATGAAATTTATTGAAGTCGAACCATCTATATTCAAGGAATTTGCGCATCAAGAGGTTTGGAAGAAAGCAATGAAGGAAGAATATCAATCCATCATGAAGAATGGGGTTTGGGAAATCGTTCCTATACGTAGTGACAAATCGATTATCACATCTAAATGAATCTATAAGATCAAACATGTTGTTGATGGAAGTATAAACAAGTACAAATCAAGATTCGTTGCAAGGGGTTTCTTTCAAAAGGAAGCCATTGATTATGAAGAAACCTTTGCACCCACAACAAGGTATGCTACCATTAGATCGTTGGTGTCCTTGGTTGCTACAATAGGGTGGAATATCCATCAAAAGGATGTGAAGACCTCATTTTTGAATGGAACCATTGATGAGGAAGTGTACATCGAACAACCCGAAGGCTTTGAAGTTAATAGTAGGGACTCTCATGTTTGTAGACTTAAGAAGGCCCTATACGGTTTGAAGCAAGCACCTAGGGCATGGTCTGCAAGGATGGATGCATATCTACTTAGAATTGGGTTGGTGAAGAGTTCAGCTGATTTGAATCGCTACATCAAGGCCATGAATGATGAGCCTGTCATTATTCTACTCTATGTGGATGATTATTCATCACAGGTGTGGAGCGAGGAATTCAAGAATGCAAGAAGATGTTGGCGGCTAAATTGGAAATGAAGGATATAGGACTGATACATTATTACCTAGGTATATAAGTATGGCAGAGACCTAGGGAAATAGATTTGGTGCAAGGAAAGTACATCATCAAGTTTTTGTTGAAATTCAGGATGATGGATTCCAAGTCGATGACTGGTCCTATGATCACCAATCTCAAGAATTTGAGGGACACTGACTCTAGTCTCATGGATCCTACCTCCTATCGACAGTTTGTGGGTTCCCTAATGTATCTGGTAAATACTAGGCAAGATATATGTTTTGCAGTAAACATTCTCTATCAGTTTTAGTTGTAGCCACGACATGATCATTGAATAGATTCCAAACATATATTGAGGTACCTTCGTGGCACTATATATCATTGCCTAAAGTGTGATAGTAAGGAAGTCAAGCTCATTGGCTTCACAAACTCTGATTGGGGTGGCAGTGAGACCGATGGAAGGAGCACTACCGCAGGATGTTTTAGTTTGGGAGTTGTTATGATCTCATGGATGAGTAGAAAGAAATATTTCATTTCTTTAAGTAGTGTCGAGGCAGAATATGTGGCTGCATGTGAAGTAGGAAAAGAGGTTGTTTGGTTAAGGAAGATTCTAATAGATTTGTTCGAGAGGTCTCTCGGTCCTACTATGATTAATTGTGACAATCAAAGTTGTATCAAGATGTGTGGAGATCTCGTGTTTCATGCTAGAACGAAAAATGTCAACAATAAGTTCCACTTATTAGGAACCTGGTGTAGGATGGGATCATGAAGTTGGAGTATGTCTCAACAAATGAACAAGTAGCAGACATACTAACAAAGGCTTTTCCTAATAAGAAGTTTTAGTATATGAGGAACTTGCTTGGTTTAGCAAACATTGCTCATTGTATTAATGATAAGGAAATGGAAGAGATTTGTTGAGGCTTTTTAAGTGAAGCATTTCCTGGGAGGACATCTCGTCGACACTTTGTGTTGATATCTAAGTCCAAAAGTAGGGAAGGTGGCATGGGTCATAGAGCTCTGGCCATGGATACGCACCTAGCTCCCTAGTTTGGTGGTTAGAAAGTAAGCTTGATGGTACCTAGAGGGACTGAAAGATTGAGTCCACCTTATTCCCACTTGGATAGATTCATTGGTCAAGAATCTAGTCCATGGCATTGCGGTGCCTAAATTGATGAGAGACCAATGGATAGATTTCCATGGTCAAGAATCTAGTGCATGGCATTGTGGTGCCTAAACTTCTTCATTGTTCATATAGTTTGAGATATTCCATTGTATTTGTATTTAATGAATACCTCCCTAGTTAAGAAGTATTGTTGGAAATTGTAACTAGGTTTGGTCTTCATTTAATGTACTTGAGTCATCATGAAATGTACTTTTCAAAAGAATAAAGAAAATATTTTTTATTATTGTAACAATGACTTATTAAAGCATGGGTTTCATGCTTGGGTAATCATTATATTAGAAAAAGTCCCCATTGTGGAATCCTCGGATTAATATTTAGTTTATAGAGTCATTGTATATTCAAAGAGACCCTTCTTGGGCTTTTGAATCATGTAAAAAGGTTTACTATTGAGTCAAATATAATTTATGTATTCTCCAAACCAAATCGGCCTAAGGACACTAATTCAACCTCACTTGGAGCCTATAAATAGAAGCTAGTCAAAGTCATTTGGAGCATAGCTTCTCAAACAAGTTCGATATCTCAAGAGAAGTTGGAGAAGTGTGAAGTAGGACAAAGTAGGTCTAGGAAGCCAAAGGAAGTGGGAGTTTGGGGAAGTCTAAGGAGAAGAAGAAAATCAAACTTTTGGTGCCTCACTTTCTCTGTTTCGTGACCTAGTTTGGGATATCGAATTATTCCAAGTTTCTCTGATGTCGGAAGCTTCTTGATACCGGAATTTTTTGCCTTCGAAGTCGCTAGAAAGGAGGTCGAAGGTCTGGGAGGCTGACTTGGTGTGGAGGGAAGGTTTGGTCTTTGTCTAGGGTGAAGAGTCTCAAAGAATACTATTGAAAGGAATAATTTCCTTGACTGGGTTTTCCCCTCGAGGGGGGTTTTTCCTTGGCATAGTGCCTACATCTTGTGTCTCTTGTTTTGTGATCTTCATACACACATAATATGGTAATTGCTTGATGAAAGATAAGATAATAAAGAAGTAAAAGAAGCCAACACACTCACAAGTAATTATCAAGAAAGAAGAATCAAACCCTAATATAATTGCTTTGATTTTCCAACAATGCAGACTTTTCTTCTATACCTGGTTTGATCTGCTCATGGAAAAGTAGACAAAAATCTATTAGAGTTGTTCCCCTCTATGTATTTTGGGGCATATGGTGTTCCAGTAACGAATTTTTATTTGAAGGGGCTATCCCTGATGCATTTCTGACTTCCGTCCATATTTTTGCTCATTTTATGGAAATAGGCCCATGAACTCTTAAGGAATCCTCCCAAAATGTTATCTTAGTGGATTTGGCCAATATCTACCCAATTTGTTACTTTTATGGGGCCTTTGTTAGGGGTCGTTGTGGCTGCAGACTCTCCTTTTGCATTGATCCATCATTTTCCTATCGCTTTAGATGGTTCGGAGACCAAGGGGACAATTGTAAGGTTGAGATGTTGGCATTATGGGATGCTCTTCAGGTGGCACAATAGCTCAGTATCGATAGAACTCTGGTGTTAGGGGGCTCCCTTTCTACCATTCGATGGATCCAAGCCATATTTTATTTACAGGTTCCATCACTTCATAACTGGATGCAACGTATTGTTGATTTGAAGTCACTCTTTCCCAAGATCTCATTTCAACACATATTTAGAGAGCAGAACCTAGATGCAAATTCCCTTTCTAAGTGGGCCCTTTCTCTCTAGTCCGATCAAATGAAATTTGAATTTTTTGTAGATGGATCTATCCTTAGTCAAGGCTCCTTTGATATCTTCTAACTGCT
This sequence comes from Pinus taeda, assembly GCA_000404065.3. NCBI lineage: Eukaryota > Viridiplantae > Streptophyta > Pinopsida > Pinales > Pinaceae > Pinus > Pinus taeda. Next base: position 119,584 of record APFE030367065.1, read on the forward strand.
CGGCTTATCTTATCCTTGGAACGTATTTTGTTTTTCACATGTTCATGTCATGTTGATGGTTTTGCACATTTTTCTCTTTCTATTACAAGAATGTAGATTGGTTGAATAGTGGGTCAATCGTCTATTTTCTGTTTTGGCCACAGAAGGCTAGTTGATCTAGGTTTTCCTATGCTATTTAAAGGGACAAATCAATCTATCACATATATGAAGTTGATGTAGTAGTTGTCAAGTACAATTGCTCTCGACTTATGATCATGTAAAAACATATCATTTTTAATGAAATTGTTTTTGTTTTATTCTCATATATATATATATATATATATATAAGATTGCAATAAAATAGGGACATAAAAATATAATAAGGTTAAATTTGGTAAATTGTAATAAATTAGAGTAATATTGATATATTTAAGATTTGGTCAAATTCACATTAATGGTTGAATATTAATATTAGAATAGAGTAGGTCTCGACCAATTGTTAGTCATTAGATTAGAAATATTAAATAATATGAGAAAGTAATTAGGTTCAAGCTATTAGTTAATATAAACAATAGAATATAATTAATTTAGTACAAAAATTAGATTATAATTTAGTAAAATTAAATTACCTACATAGGACAAACTGGGAGGTCCTTCAAAACCCGCTTAAAGGAGCATATGGCCAACACCTACCATAAACTAGTCACTAAATCTACCATCGTAGAACGCTCCCGCAATACTAAGCATTTAATATGTTTCAACAAATCCAAAATTTTGGCCTTTGTTCCCTTCCACTTGAATCGGGTCATTAGGGAAGCTCTTGAAATTGAAAAGAAGCTTAACAACTTTAATCAAGAAGAAGAGTTTCAGTTAAGCAATCCTAACTCTTCGTAAGGCACCCCTTCCCCGCTCCCCTTTTCCAATCTCTTTCTTATTGTTAACCCCCACCCCCCTCTATCCTTTATTATTAATAATATTAAATATTTTTTATTAATATTATTAATCCATATAATTTCAAGTTATGATTTTTTTCTATCCCCCTCTTTCTCATTCTAATATAATTCTAAATTATAATTTGATTTTTGTACTAAATTATTATCTAATTTTTGTACTAGAAAAAATTATGTTCTATTCTATTTTATTTTATTGTTTATATAGTTAATGGAGTTGTCTTTAGTGCGACTTTTTGGACTTTTCGGTGTCGGAATCAGACTAAAAAATTGAGGTGAAATCTTGATTTGTGTTATTTAAACTGAGTTTTTTTTACTGTATATATGGAATTCAGCACCCTAAAAAAACCCCTAGGGCACTACAATTGTGCAGGGGTTACCCATCAAGTTTGTGATTTCAATAAATTCCTGCTGAATTTTAGAGAAATTAGATCGGAAAAACCCACGGGAAAAGATTCAAAAAAGTTTCACTAAAGACAACTCGTTAGTTAATAGCTCGAATCTAATTACTTTCTAAAATTATTTAATAATTCTAATCTAATAACTTACAATTGGTCGAGACCTACTCTATTCTAATAATAATATTCAACCATTAAGATCAATTTCAGCAAATCTTAGATATATCAATTTTACTCTAATTTATTATAATTTACCATATTTAACCTTATTATATTTTTCTTCTCCTATTCTATTCCACTTCTTCATATATTGTTATCATTTTCTCCCCCTATTCTGTTCCACTTCTTCATATATTTTTATAATTTTCTCCCCCTATTCTATTCCACTACCCATCTTAAATAATATTAGTTTAAAAATGTATTATTCTCGATTCCAAATAAAATTATACTCTTTGTAACAATAATATCAATTTGACCATGTCAAAATAAACTTTATTATTTATTATTAATTGATTACTTAATCTTCAATATTTAATAATAACTTAAAATAAAATTAATTAATTATTATATCAACTTTCAAATCCTTTTCTATATCTATAACGGCTATATCACATCTCTAATAGTCATGTTCTAGCCCTATTTAATCATGGTCTAACACTCTTCATATCATTAGTTAAGCTTTTTGTCCCTGAAGATGGGTGAAATGTTCACCCGAAATGTCGGGCATTTCATTGAGAACACATAGTTGTCCAGAAACCTTCAGCATCATCATCAAATTATGAACTGTGGAAATCTACATGCTAAAATTCCCTCTAAGGTGCTCAGTCTTCGAAGTCGCTCGCCCCTTGTTCTTTGTCACTACAATTCTTCTTGACATTGCTCATGTGCTAAGTCCTTCTAGCATGGCCATAAGTTTGTCTCGATTCTTTGAGACACCCGCGTACTCTACTACCAATCCTCTGACTAGTATAATCTCCTTCTCTTCCTGTGAGGGCTGACCTCTGCCAAGCCTGTTGGTTACACTGTTGGTATTGTGCTTTCTACATGCTTTGTTGGTTAAACCTTGTCGACACTTTTTACAGCTTATCACAACAAATCCCCTGTCCAAAAACTCCTTGTTGGCCACTGCATCTCATAGTTGATCATGCCGAATGGGGCCCCCTTCCCGCAACACGATCCTCAACAAACTAACTTCTGCACCCACAAACTTGGTTTGTTGTTTGAGTTTTGATAACATGTCAATTTTCCAAAACCCAACACTCGGTATTTAGTTCCTACCAAAAGACTTAGTGAATAAACACAACTAGATTCCCAACAAAATATTTAGTGAATGCAATTATATTGATCTAAATCAAAATGATACACATAGATTTATGCCCAACAAGTTTATCATTAACAAATCCAAATGTACGTGGGTTCCCAACCCAAGATAATGGACCATATGGATCTGATCTAGAAAATTTGCCTTAAATTGGTGCTCAATCTCTTGCAAATCTAGATCTCCAACCTCTCTTCACTCCCTCAGACCTAGCACACCACTAACTGAAATGCCACTCTCACTCTTATGTTGTTGTTGTGTCAATATCCTCTCTTTGTTGAAAAATGTAACTAGGTTCAGTCTTCATTATTGTACTTGAGTCAAAAGTAATATATTTTTCTAAAGAAAGTGAAAATATTTTTTCTTATTATATTGAATTGACTTATTAAAGCACAGGTTTCATGCTTGGGTCAAATGTCTTAGCTCAAGCCTCCACTAAAGGCCTTATGTTAGTTGTCAAAGTCAAATTGTTGTTTGAAGACTCCTCCTCCATCATGGTCTCCTTGTTGTCGGCTTCAAAAGAATCCTCATCAAGTCTGCTACCCTCAAAAGAACTTGTTTTAGTTCAAAACAGTGACATTGCTCCTCAAATATCATGTCGGCTCATTTATGGACAAACAAGTATAAATAGGAGGGTGCACCAGTCCACAGTTGGAAAAATAAGCTCGCATTTTTCTGAAGTACAGTTCAGTTATCACAGAAGAAGAAGCTCACATAAAATCATAGAATGACAAGTTCAGGTCTCTCTAAAATGAAGTGCGGATATCACTAACATGAAACTAGAATTACCACAGGTTCAATAACTCTATTTCGGTACCCCAAAAATGAAGAAAGTTATATTTACAGTGATGATGGTTAGGTCTAATTTAAGGGTATAACCACAATGATAAGGCTCGGTGTTACAATGGATAAGATCTCGATGCAATCTCTTAGTATTACAACAGTTATGAGAGTTTACAAAAGTGAGAAGAAACCGTCTCCTCACAGTAAGAAGGAATGATGTCTCGATGCGAACTCAGTGGCAAACTTAGTGACATAAAAGAAGGATGACTTGATGGACGTAGTCTCGAGTCTATGTTGTAAGGGTCTTGGTCGTCTCATCTTGAATCTACTGAAGGAAGAATTTGTGATTGGGTTTTCCCCTCAAGGGGGGTTTTGCCCTGGCAGCATGCCTACATCTTATGTCCACTTCTATTTTTTGTTTGGCATTAGTCTTGATGATAAGAAAAGATAAATTGAAATATCTAATAATAATAACATAAACAGCAGAAGATAATGTCATAATAAGGAAAATTATTTTAACCGCCAACACTATGGATTTTCCGACATGGTATCGGAGCTATGGTCAACGTCAAAGGCAGTTTGAAGACAATTTCAATGACAATGCAAGGTTCCAATATGTATCAAATATTTTCTGGAAAGTTAGTTCTGGTTTGTTTTCCAAAATATTTTGTCTTCCACTCGTTGAAGAAATAGAACTTGGCACAACTACTTTTGGAGATATATCAAGGATCCGAATACAATCTCAAGGAATCAGAGTAAGGTAAATCAAGTAAGTATTGTCGCAATTGCACATGCAAGTCTAATAAGATGTCAAATCAGAGGTATGTAATCACAAGTTAAGTATGTACATAAACTTTTAGATTTTTAATAATTCTTGTTTATATCTAGTCTAGGATAAAGATTGTATTCACTAGATAACATATTAGAACCTTAATCCTCTTCCTTTAGGATTTACATGTAATCTAGGATGTCAAATAAAAGGTCTTATTAATGTTTGAAAGAATGAACAGTGTATCATAAGATTCCCTCCTCCATGATTATGTATCAAAACTAACTTAAGAAATTAAATTATGTCCTTGGTATCACATGTTGTGCTTGTAAGTATGTACTACAGGTATAAAGGATGATGGCTTAATACAAAGAGAACACTTCAAGGAATCCTTACCAGATCTGCGATGGAACATCTCCTGGTATGTCTCAAATTATACACCTTACAAAATTCTCTTAAAATATGATCATCTTATTTTTTAAGTTTGCATTACATTACTAACATCTCCATGTCTATCAATCTTGAATCATAATGATTCTTGCTTTGGGTGATTCATCACTTGATAAATCTAACCCCCTCATATTCTTAATTGACTTTAAAGAACCCTGGACCGGTTCTCTGGAAAACGCTAACCTAAGGGTATGCAGACAATGTGTGAAACCCTAGCCTGCTTAGGGTTATTGTGAAATGTTATTTGAAGTTTTTGTTGATGATGTCATGTTTGGGTTTTCGGTATGATCATAAAATATTAACTTGATAGAGTTGAATGATGTTTGTCTGAGATCCCGAACCTTTGAAATTTTGGAATAGTAGGGTTTGCTTTGCGATGAAACCCTAGATCTTTAGGGTTTGGTTGGGTCTATACGAAAAAAAGTGTTATGTATTTAGAGTCCTAGGAATGAAATCCTAGGTATGAGTCCATTTGGTTGAAACCCTAGTTTGTTCTAGGTCAGTATATGTCTAATGTATTAATGTTGTCTTACGTATGATATGCTTATGCATGATAATGAATTCCTATATATGTGTAGTATACCTAGGGGGATAATATGGGGTACAAAGGGAGGTACCCAAGGGAATAATGTAATAATGGGATGAACCATAGCAATAAATAAGGTGGTTAAACTGTATCATGTAAGGGACCACAAGTAGTTAGCAATAATGTAATAAGCGCATGGTATTACATAGATGGTATTGAGGGAACCATGGTAATCACCCATGGTATTGTATGCCTGAGGCCTATATAGAGGCTAGAGACTCCCCATTAAGAGATGTCAAGGATTATTGTATGAACAGGCATATGGCTTGTGGAGTGCTCTCCTTCCTTAAGGAGTGAATGTATGGTGTTGCCTTACCTTAAGGGTTTGATTCATAAAGAAGCATTTCTATCTATATTCAAATCTTGTTATTTTTGGTGATTATTTACAGTTATTGGGTATATTGGTATCTTTTCATATATTTATAGGTCAGATATATAACAAGTGGTATCAGAGCACTTTATTAGGCAAAGCAGAATTTTTTTTTTTTTTTTTGCAAGAACTTTTTGGGTCGGCGACTTTGAAAATTATATTTGTACGTTCTGGTGCAAAACCTATAGAATATAATTGCAGATCTCGGTTGTTTGTGAAAAAATACCCAATTTGAAAGAAAAAAAAATCGACCGAATCGGAGTTCGGATGAGGGAGATATTGTTGATTTAAAAATCAGCTGTGTTACAGACATTTTTCAGGATGGCGAGTTTGTGAATCAGATCTGTACGTTTTGGTGCAAAATCTGCAGAATCTAATTGCAGATCTGGGTTTTTTGTGAAAAAATACCCAATTTGAAAGAAAAAAATCAGCTGAATCGGAGTCCGGATGAGAGAGATATCATTGATTTAAAATTCAGTTGTGTTGCAGATATTTTTTGGGGCGGCGAGTTTGTAGATTAAATCTATATGTTCTGGGGAAATATTTGCAAAATATAATTATAGATCTGAGTTCTTTGTGAAAAAATACCCAATTTCAAAAAAAAATCGGTCCAATCAGAGTACGAATGAGGGAGATATCGTTGATTTAAAATCAACTCTTTTTCAGAAATTTTTGTGAAGGCGAGACAGCTGCAGTGCGAATCTGAAAGTCTAGTGCCTAGGTCAAAATTCGATGAAGATGTATAAATTTGATGGCTCTAATCCGGCAATATGGTTAGCACAAATGGAACAATATTTCACTTTGGAACACATCGTAGATGATGAAACTAAACTAAGTGTGGTAGCGATTTACTTGGACCAAGAAAGATGGCAATGGTGGCAATGTCATCAAAAAAGCTATCCAAGGACAATTACTTGGCAGATGTTCACAAAATCCTTTTGTGACCACTTTGACCCTAAATCTAAATTTTTTGGGTCCTCTTACTAAGCTCAGACAGACAGGCACACAACCTAGCAAATATTTTACAGGAGAGAAGTAAACTAAGAAACCTAAAGGGTTATTTTTTGCTGGTATCTCCTTATTACAAGTTCAGGGATGTATTCAGAAGGAGAAAATCATTGTGTCTATAGATCGTAGTTGCAAGCATAATTTTGTCAATGTTAATTTGGCAAAAAAAATGCAAGTTCCAGCAAAACACATGAAAACACACAGGTTGATGATGAGTATGTTCAAGTTTATAAGGATTTGAAGCTTTCTATGGATAATTGTGTGTTGCATTGTGAATTTTATATTTCAGATATGGATAACATGGATGTTGTTTTGGGATATCCTTGGATGGAATTTGTGGATATTGTCAATACTAATGTGCAGAGAAATTCATGAAACTCTGGCGTAAAAAGAAGGAAATAACATTGTGGGATATTTCTGTTAAGACCCATGCAGAGACTATGGAGGCAGAAGCACAAAGCTCTAATGACACTTAGACATCATATGATGAGCCCTTGATGGTCGACAACCAAACACAAACATCAAACCAAGTACCAGAAAAAACAAGTAGTGTCCAAGGAGGCTGAAGCAGAAAAGGTTACAGGTACTAATATATCAGATTAGGACTCAATGGTTGAAGTAATATTGGATGATAAGAAACAACAGCAGACACCACAACATGTACCAAACACCAATCAGTGTCCATTAGGTGGTGAATTAAAGAAAGATACACCATTAGTTAACACTTCAGCATATCACCACCCACATCACCCCGCAGGAAAACAACCAACAATATAGCAACGAATTAGCCACAAGGACAACAACCCCCACATGACAAATAGAGAGGAGCGATGATCCACCTACTACACATCAACACAGAAAAGCCGCCAGGGTCAACTTCTATCTCAAGCGAGCAAGGCACTAGCTAGATTGAGGGTTCACCTTTCTCTTGGATGGTTAGATGCACGTGCATGCTACCAATTGACTACTCTTTTGAGTAGATCTTATTATTTGTGTTCTTCTTATGTTTCGAGGATGAAACATGTTAAGGGGGGTGGAATGTAGTATACCTAGGGGGGGATAATATGGAGTACAAAGGGAGGTACCCAAGGGAATAACGTAATAATGGGATGGGCCATAGTAATAAATAAGGTGGTTAACCCGTATCGTGTAAGAGCCCACAAGTAGTTAGCAATAATGTAAAAGCCCATAGTATTAGATAGATGGTATTGAACCATGGTAATGACCCATGGTATTATATGTATGAGGCCTATATAGAGGCTAGAGACTCCCCATTGAGAGATGTCAAGGATTATTGTATGAACACGCATATGGCTTGTGGAGTGTTCTCCTTCCTTAAGGAGTGAATGTATGATGTTGCCCTACCTGAAGAGTTTGATTAATAAAGAAGCATTTATATCTATATTTAGATGTTGTTATTTTTTGTGATTATTTACAGTTATTGGGTATATTGGTATCTTTTCATATATTTTTGGGTCAGATATATAACAATATGTGTGTTGACCTAATTATTGATGGTCATAAATCTTAGGATTTAATACAAGTCCTTGTATAAAATTTTAGGATGATGATATATCGAAATCTAGGGTTTTTGCGGTGAAACCCTAGTAAGAGTTAAATTCTCTAGTATGTGTGAAATAACAATCTGAGATCTAGTTATATAATGATTGATAAGGTTGTGAAAATAAAATTCTAGGGTTTTGGAGTTAAACATTAGTAAAAGTGAAAATATCTTATGTATGATGACAATGTGATAATTTGAGATTTGTGTAAGATTGTTGAAATCTAAGTTTTAGTTGTGCCTGTTGGTTGATTAAAAATCCATGGTTTGCAACTAACCCTAGTGGAAGTTGGTCATGTTGATGACTAAACTGTGATTGGTTTTAATTGATTAATTCTCTTATATGAAATCTATGATTTGTATGAAATCCTAGTGGAAAGTATAACATATAAATTCTGAGAGTTGTTAGATACCTTGTAAGATCTATATTTGTTTAAATTGTTTCTAGGGTTTGCTATATGTTGCAGGAGGATATGTCATACCTTTGAAAAAAAACGTTGAAACCCTAGATGTAATGAAAGTTGTTATGAATTGGTCTATAGGGTTTATGACAAAATCCCTAACAAGATGTTGAATAGTATGTGTCTCTTGTTTGAATATCTGGTTGAAATGCTTTCGTTATTATAAGGTTTTGATATGGCTCTTCATGCTTGGAGAGGTTTGGTTGTACTCGCTATATAAGTTGTGCAAGTACACAATATTCAATATGGTGAAGATATTTGTTGATATGATAAGCATGATGTGGATGATGATAACTCTGATGAAATTCTCTGATGTCAAAGAAAAGAAGTTGATCTCCCTGAGATTAAGAGCGAGCCTGGATAAAGGGAAGCTCCCAGGTTGAGAGGGAAGGCATAACATAGTTTTGATTGGAGAATGTTTTTAAAGATATGTTGTTGTATATGAAGTAGGAAAGGAAAGTGTATGATTGAGGAATCTTCTGTCAAAGATTCAGTTGATAGTCCTATTAGTTTGAGAAGAAACATCAGTTGTCTAGAAGAGCCTGAAGGTTTGTATTTGATTATGTACATGTGAAAGTATATTATTGATTGAGGTTGTGTTTGTATGGGTAAATCTCTCGAAGGTTTTGATAACACGCTAGTTACGAATCAATTTGATTGGAAGAGATTGGTTATCTTTAATTTGTTGGATCGGGGAGTGTTGAGGCTTTGTGAGTGAAGCATTGCCTGGGAGTACATATGGCTAACACTTTGTGTTGATGTTTAGGTCCCGAATTTGGAAAGGTGATGTTGGTCATAAATCTTTGTTTTTGGATACACACGTGGATCTCTGGGTTGATGGTTAGCAACCCTGATTGTACCTAGAGGTTGGAATCTTGAGTCCATCTTAGTCCCACCTGGATAGATTGCCTTGATTAGGAATATAGTATGTGGCATTGCGATGCCTAAATTATTAAGAGACCAATGAATAGATTGCCTTAGTCAAGAATCTAGGCGATGGCATTGCGGTGCCTAAACATCTTCATAGATGATGTATTGAGATCTTCCATGTACCTCTTTGATTATATGTAAATATGAATACCTCCCTAGTTAAGAGGGAGTGTTGGAAAATGTAACTAGGTTCGGTCTTCATTATTGTACTTGAATCAAAAGTAATATATTTGTCAAAATAAAGTGAAAGAATTTTTATTATTATATTGAATTAACTTATTAAAGCATGGGTTTCATGCTTGGGTCAAATGTCCTAGGTCAAGCATCCATTGAAGGCTTTAGTTTAATTGTCAAAGTCAAATTGTTGCTTGAATACTCCTCCTGCATCAAGATCTCCTTGTTGTTGGCTTCAAAAGAATCTTCATCAAGTCCACTAGCCTCAAAAGAACTCATGTAAGCTCAAAACAGTGACACTACTCCTCAAATATCATGTCGGCTCATTTATGGACAAACAAGTATAAATAGGAGGTTGCACCACTCCATAGTTCAAAAAATAAGCTCACACTTTTCTAAAGTACAGTTTGACTATCACAGAAGAGGAAGCTCAAATAAAATCACAGAATGACAAGTTCAAATCTCTTTGAAATGAAGTGCAGATATCACTAACATGAAGCTCGAATTACCACAGGTTCAATAACTTTGTTTTAGTACGCCAGCAATGAATAAAGGTATATTTACAGTGATGACGGTTCGATCTAATTTTAGGGTATAACCACAGTGATAAGGCTCGGTGTTACAATGGAGAAGATCTCAGCACAATCTCTTAGTATTACAACAGTGATGAGAGTTTACAACAATGAGAAGGATTCGGTCTCTTCACAGTAACAAGGAATGATGTCTCGATGCGAACTCAGTGGCAAACTCGATGACATAAAAGAAGGATGACTTGATGGAGGTAGTCTCAAGTCTATGGTGTAAGGGTCTTGGTCGTTTCATCTTGAATCTAATGAAGGAAGAATTTGTCACTAGGTTTTCCTTAGAAAGGGGTTTTGCCCTGGAAGCGTGCCTACATCTTGTGTCCTCTTCTATTTGTTGTTTGGCATTAGTCTTGATGATAAGAAAAAATAAACTGAAAGATCTAATAATAATAACGTAAACATCACAAGATAATGTGATGGAAAATATTTTTAATTGCCAACACTATGGATTTTCGAACACTCTTCAGCATTGCTTTTATACCTTCATATTGAACCAAAAACCTAATCCTAACCTTAATCTTAAAGTGATTGATGACCAAGATTAAATATCGCCTTACTTGAGATCAATGGCTAAGATTAAAATTTATTCACTATAGTAAATTACTTTACTTTTCCTAAGTTTATATTAACACAAAAAGCCAACATATTAGTATGTGTGTTTTCTTAAGTTAAACTTAGTCTATGTTACATCAGCAACTTGCTCAACCTAGAACAAGAGTTTTAAGGAGAATGAGGGCACTTATGCATCCCTAGACACAAGCCCTATGCAGAAGCAATTGCCCGACCTACAAAAAATCAACTGTTTTCTCATTAATGCACAAACAAACTTCATCACCAACAAATTATGCGATGCAACAAGAAAAATGTGGAAAAGAATGTTTGCACTAATTTACAACAACAATAATGAGAAGCAATATTGCAAGTGGGCATGTAAGGGATGGCATTATAAAACAAGGGAAAGTGTGGATGCATGAATAGCATCATTATTCCTCATTACGGAAATTGATTAGCATGTTATATAGTGACACCAACTCAATGTTTGAGTATGTGTAGATGTGAGCAAATCTAATGTGCAAGAACAATTTAAAAAAAGTTAACAAAAAAAAACTAACAAAGCAATCCAGAGTTCCCCCCACAAAGGGTGCTAGTCTGCTCGGCAATATGATATGAGGTGATTATGGTTTGAAGAGGGATGGCAGGTTGCCCCCACCTAGCAGCCTGCATGGCCATGCCACCACCCAGATCTACGATCCAAACATCCCAAATCCATCACCACGTTCCAAGCAAACATGTGAACACTCTTATAAATACATCGACTTCAAGGCAAGTCCATGGAGGCCATTATGGTTTTGCAAGGCCAAAGTCGTTGACATTATGTTGTGAAGTGGGTGGAAGTTGGTTATGCAACCAATCACAGGAACCTGGTTAGCACATCGGCGTGTAAAACATGGTGTCTACCCCCCCACTAGAGCAATCACGAGCTCGCAAATCATGCCCTCAACGAACATGCAGGCCTAGACATTCATCCTAGCAATCCATCTCAGTGGCATGAGATTCTTAGTTGTCATTCAAGTTATTTCTCTATGTGGTTCGCTGTTGCTCAGGTTTGTCCTTCTTCTTACTGTTCCCAACATCTCGTTTTTAGACTAACATCAACATATGCTTGCAACTTTTGCCCTTGTTTGGCATTGTAGTTGTTGGTTTTCATTCCCCTCATTGGCCGAGTTTTTTGGGGGGACTTTTATTCCTCTTTCTCTCAATGATTTGGCTCAAACCCCCTATGACCTTCATTATCACTTTCCTCTACTTCCTAGCCAATTTCCCCTAAATGTTATTTTTACACCCTCATTGTTCTTCGCCTCCAGTTTTGTCTCCTCTTGCCTTTTATGGGTCATTATCGTCTTACTATCCCTTCAAGGCATGGTCACCATAGCAAGACCAATCCATCGTCCTCTCCTACTCTCAACCCCCCCTCCCTGCATGGTGCTCGGGCCCAATCCTCTACCAAGGCATCCATGGAGAGGTACAAGCGCACTATTCTCGAAGGTATTCAAAAGACCATTGCAGAAATTTAAGACTAGATTAGGCAAGCCTGTAGATTTATCCCTGACTATCAGGTGGAGAGAGACCCGAGATTGGATACCTGAAGTTGGAAACTCTACCAAGACCAGGACCTCAACCTACATGGAAACCATAAATCTCTACTAGCACATCAAAACTCTCATGGGCAAGGTTCTCACAAATAAAGTAGATGCTCAACAAGAGATCATAATATGTATGGGAGAACTTATGGAAAAAAAAATGGACACGATCAATGACAATATCAATCTACTGATCAAGCACATCACCAATGTTGAACACCCCACATCAAACACCTGTGCAAACCCCCAACAGCCTGATCAGCAACACATTCCAAGAACATGATGGCACTCGAAGTGCATGCATTGTCTCACATTTTGTTTTATGATATGCTTTTGTCTATTAGCACATGCATTATGGCTTATGTAATATGTTCTTTTTTATCATGGTTTGTTGCTCCAAATCAATAGCTTAGAAATGGTAGAAGCAACCTGAAACTTCTTAGTTCATGTTACTAGTTTGGTTTCCCCAGTGGTAGACCAGTGATGAATATCTATGATGTAATTTTGTCTTGCATAATCTAATAGAACTACTCTCACCTTACTACAAAAAATAAAGCAATTGAGAGTTTGTACTAACAAAAATAACCACTATAGTTGAAAGCAAATAATTGATTCACAAGCAACAAATAGTGTTGAAGGAGAATATGCAATAGGGAAATGATATAAAAATGATCATAACAATAATCTAATAGGATAAAGCCAATTTGAAACAATATTCCTATCTCTATTACCTTTGGAAAGACTAAATTCAAATTTGTGCATAAAGAGCTTTATAAAACTACCAAACAAAAGAGTCTTTTTGAAATGCATACATGGGCATCAATAACATTTTCAAGGATTGACGAGTCATCCACTATTTTCTTTTGAGGGGTTGAATGCCTAGGCAAATTGGGGTTTAAGATAGTTATCTAAATTTACAAAAGATGGTGCACTCTACTATTAATTCAGCGTTGAGTCTATTAGTTTCTTCTCTAGAAAACCCAAACCCCTTATAGATACAACTAATATTGTCCAATGTTGTTGAATGGTTTGGGTCCAACTCCATTTCTCTATGGAAGTAGTGCAAAGGTAAGAAAAGGCATGTAAAAGATCGCACTAAACAATAAAGGAAACTAAAATAAAGTATCTTTCTCATCACAAGGTGCTTGGAATGAGAAAGAGGCTCCACAAGAACACTAGAAACCACTTGGACAATTAATTGACATCATGGTAAAATTCTTTTAAAACCCTATTGGAAATGGATGCTACAGGAAGAAACATTACAAGAGTATGACAAGGACACCTCAACCACCACCGAAATAGAAACACACTTCCAAAAGAGTCTTGCGTTGCCTTATCCAAAGTTGTTAGTTCTATAATTCCTTGCCGCGAAACAAAAGTATCTACTTTTAGCTAGAGTTATGTTGAACTTCGGTCATACTTAGTTTGATTTGAGATAAAAAGCCCCTTATCTAATGTTTGCTTATTTGTTAGCACATATATTGTAGCAATGTAATATATTTAAGGGCAATAAAGAGGCATTGTAACAAAACTCGAGAAATGATACATGGTAGTTAAGCGGGAGAAAGAGCAATCAATTGAAATTTTCATCCAAAACAATATAATCACTAAGCCCTTTGTTTAGATTAAAAGTTGTGAAATGTTATTAAAAAAAATTAATAAAAATTGTTCCGATTATAAATTTTATGGAAGTTGTTAATGGCCTTTCATCAATTGAAATTTTCATCCAAAACAATATAATCACTAAGCCCTTTGTTTAGATTAAAATTTGTGAAATGTTATTAAAAAAAAAATTAATAAATAATTGTTCCGATTATAATTTTTATGAAGGTTGTTAATGGCCTTTGATTGTCTGTTTTAAAAGACAGATCATCCAGAAAGCAAGACTATTGGCTTTTCTTCTCAAGCCTAAAACTTAATACAATATAACTTCACACAGCAGAAATCACTAACTAATGCATCATTAATTTTATAATTTACATTAATGCCAACAATTCATGATTATATTATATTTGTTTAATATATTTTGAATAAATATTTATGCTCACTGCAAACTTATAAAAGCTCATTATATTGTTTTTAAAAACAATATATAATATCCTACCTTTGTTACCCCATATGTTATTTTTCTTCTCATTACATTAAAAATAAAATTAATATATATTAAAAATTTATCAGGTCTGATAACTACATATCATTTAGTCTTCACAAAAATAAGATGATCCTGAGTTTCTAGCTTTAAAATTAAGTTTTGTAGATGATCCTGAGTTTCCAGCTTTAAAATTAAGTATATTATTCACCCCTAGTGTTCAACGTAAACCAAGCTTTAAAATTAAGCATATTATTCACCCCTAGTGTTCAAAGTAAACCAAAAAAAAGATCTTAGTAATTGAAGCATAATTATGTACCTAAATGTAAGAACGTATGTTATGCATGAACAGTCAAAATGTCTAGTCTTACAGACTAGGTACACGCTAGAATGTGATAAATGTTATTTTCTGTAAACTCCTAACAAGTCAACTAGAGAATGTAGGCTCCAACAAGGTGGTAAGAAGGTGATTCAGCCTTCAGGCCGTGAATAGTGATCTCCCAAGGCTTTCTCTGTATGACTATGAGCACTTTGATTTTAAATTAAATCCTCGTGAAATACAACACATTTTCAAAAGAGTGACCATGTAACAATATAGATTACGTTGCTTCGTGGTTGTTTACACCAAAATACAAAAATTCAAGGAATAAAAGGTTGGTACTAAAGTTCATATTCCATCAGAAACGGAACAGAAGTTCAGTTCCTGCAACATTTTCTGCGTAGAGCACCAGTCAAAATACACGGTAAATGAACTCATGCAAAGGTGTAAACCGAACATGAAGTTCTGACATGTCGAGGACTATACAGTGCTCTAATTAATCGCAACAAGGTTTGTGATAGCATGGGGAACAGGCATCTGAAATTGCATATACATGAAGAACTGGAGTCAAATATAATATCCTCCATCCTGGAATTACACATACTAATGTCTCCATATCTAATCATTTTGAAGGCAAAAGCTGAATGTAAATAGACAGTCTGTAAGCTGTCCATTCGCACATAACAACTAGACCGCCAAAAAGAATCCCGCCAAGATAATTGTGGACTTCAAAATTATTCTAGCCACATTCAAAATAGCTGCAAATAAACAGAACGAGGCACGACTCTGTCAAATTGAACCAATCAAAAGAAACGTCACAGAATATTATCAAAAACTGTTTAAGTAATGCAGATTGATATATTTGCTAACTTTGTTAACAACCATTCACTCATTCTTTTAGAAAATGGGACCCCATTAGCCCAGAAATCTCAAGAAAGCCAACACGTTCCCTTCCTCCAAAGATGCTCTTGAGATTTTCATCGCAGACAATCTCCTTTTTGTTCGCGGGATCCTGTAAATATTCACCAGATATAACTTCAGTCATAGTTATGAAATATGGACGAATCCGAACTTAATCTATAGCAGTGAATACATCGTCTTAAAACTATTTATCATAATATAAAGTTAAACCACGATCCCTGCCTACATTCTCACAACATATCATATGATCAACTATAGAACTGGACAATACTTTACAGTGTACACAGAAACTAGCCTGAATTTACTTCCACGTCAAGTTAATCAAGAGTTCTCCAGTTAGACTTTGGTGAGTAAAGAAAAGGTGTCCAATGTGTAGAATTATGTGCTTGCAGCTGTGTCAGCCATTGAATTTTCTGTTAATACCTGAGGAGCTCTCACTTGATAAGATATCCAGGTGGTGCCCATCAAGAGTAGCGTGAGTGGTTGGGACTCACAGTGATAATGCTGCCCACCTCAGTTTGAATCCTAGTTAGCCTTACTCGATATGGTTTACTGGCTATCATATCAGGCCAGGGGAATTTTTCTTGGCAGCAGCACTATCTGATCCTTGGCAGCCAAATACAGACAATTTCCGATTTGCCCCGATACTTCAAAAAAATATCAAGGTAGCAATAATGACATCCACTGTCCAGAGATTTTCAATTGCATACAAGCATCGGTGGTTCCAGAGTGATCTTGCATGTTGAGATTTAAGAGGGTCAACACGAGAATCAATGAAATCAGATGTCACCCAATTTCTGAAATAGTGAACTTGAGAGAGTGTGTAAACCCAACACAAGTGCGCTGAAAAGAGAAATGCACAAGTGCGTCCAAGAGAGAAATGCCAAATAGAAATGCCCTTAGGCTTATCACACTTTCTATTATTGATCAAGAGAATCACAAGATGAGATGATAAAAGTGCGAACTGAAGCTATGTTACGTCTAGTGAACTTGAGAGTGTGTGTAAACCCAAACACAAGTGCGCTGAAAAGAGAAATGCACACATGTGCACAAGAGAGAAATGCCAAATAAAATTGCCGTTAGGCTTACCACACACACTTTGTATTATTGATGAAGAAAATCACAAGATGAGATGATAAAAATGCAAACTGAAGCTATGTATTTACTATTTATACACAGCTCTAGAGAAGCATACTCCCAAGAGGGGTTACAGGCCCATATAACAAGGGCACCCACCCCAAATGGATTATTGAGCCTACAAATCAAATTTGACTAGCCCATTGAGCAAGGCCGACCAGTTGAAGTCCCACACCAAAAAGTGTTTGCCAACCAATATTGGGGCCCTGCCCTAGTTCAAAACTCAGTTAACCTGCCTAGCATGGCTTGTGGGCAGTTGAACTAGGCTCAAGAGTATAGGGGCAGTGCCTCCAATTCAACACCAAGCCACATTGATTACAGGCAGCAGGTCTAATGATTCTCATAATACAAAAGAAAAAATAAATAAAGTTCGACTAGGTCGGCCTTAACCACAAACCTAGTATATAATAAATGAAATAAAATATCGCATTAGCCATAATTACAAGTATATAATAATACACATGAATGGATTGTGGCCACATGTATAGATTACACCAATAATATTCAATACCCACCCACCTTGAGATGAACAACGGGCCATAGAGGGAAGTAATTTAATACAAAATTAACTAAATTTACTTCACCTCTTCACATCGAACAATGGGCCAGATCACCCCTTTGAACTCCACATTGCTCCTTATTAAAGCCATCAAGATCATCAACAACAGAGACTGAGCTCCAGATAGATTTAGGTGGGAAATGTTGTAGTTCCACAAATACAATTGAGCAATGGCTCGTACTAGAGGAACTTCCTCTTGATAGTTCTCAAATGAACCAACAAGTAGCTCAATTGCATCAAATTCGGCCTGAAAACAGTGAATAATGGATGTGAACTGACAAGGGCATCCTAAATAGGTGAGACGTCATCTACAACATGAAGACTAGATAAGCCATTGATCCTCTACAACATGAGCACTAGATGAGCCACTGATGAGAATACCCTGAAGAAGTGAATATACATCTGCAACAGAAAGATTAGATCAGTCATCAACAGGGCCGTCATTACTGATAGGAATTTTCCAAACACTGTAGGAATGCATGAGAGAGTACTCGTAAAGGTAGAGTCAGAACCAACACATAATTTGAAAAAGCAGGGGTTCCATTAAAATACAATAGGAATCATCTAAAAGAGGACCTACGTGGTGATGACAGAGCATGATCCATGGAAGTATGCCGAGATCCATCTAAAGAATCGGATGAAAGAATTAAAGGGAGAAATACTACAAGTAGACCATGACAAGGAACCTCGTCAAAAATATCCTCTATATCCAACCACCCTTTGAGTGGTGGGATTAAAGAGGACGTATCTCTAATAAGTTCCATTGCATCCAAAGTGTGCCAGGAGTCCAAAGACAGATTTATTTCCCTTTTCATTATGAGCATAGGCCCATGCACTAGCTCCAAATATTCTAAAATGCAAGATAGAAGGTTTGTTGCCATGATATTTATCACAAGGAGAAATCCCTGTGACAGCAAAAGTAGGTGCTCTATTGATGTTATGGATTGTGCAAATAACTACCTCTCCCAAGAATCAAAGCTTCATCTTCTTGAAATGAAGCATGAAATGAGCCATCTCCATGATTGCCCTATTCTTCTGTTCTGCTACTCCATTTTGATGTGGAGTGTAATGTGTTGGAAAATTCAAAGTGGCAGCTTATTAAATCAATTTTCCTTTACCTTAATATTTAATTGTGAACTTAGTTAGATTTCTTGTGTTCTTTATTTAGATCTTTTCATCAAACAAATATCAAGAACAGAAACAGCAATAACAGAGGACAAAGAAATTAGGCTCAGTCAGGGAAAAACCCCTCCAAAGTGAAAACCCGGAAAAACTCCTTTCTTCTTATTAAATTTGCTTCCAATGAGACAACAAAGACCCAATCCTAGATCAAGTCCTTCTCCAAGTACCAAGTCAGCCCTTCCTTTAAGTCCTTCCTTGATCTAGCACCAACCAACTTCAAACTGCAACTTCAACCTCTCAACTTCAATATTATTTCTTTGACCTGCAACTTCAGCTCTATAGCAGTTGCAGAAATCCTCATCCAGCTTCCTCTTGAGACCTTCCTAGAGCAAGACAGCTCCTTCGAAAGTCAATGAGGTCAAGACAGAGTATTCTTCCTTCCAGCAACAAGAGACTGCACTTCGTCCTACTGCAACTCAGATCTACAATTTCAGCCTCCTTTGTAGCTACAAAAACCCTAGACTTTCACACGTGTGAGAGAGACATAGTCCAAAAACAATTATACTTCTTCTAGACCTTCGCTCTTCTTGTCTTCTTGCTTCCCAGCTATAGATTGAACTTTTTCCTTGAAATCGAACTTCTTGGTGAGTAAGTACCAAATGAGGTCAAACTGCTCCTTTATATAGCCTTTCCAAGGGGTTGAATTCCCTCTTTTAGGCCGACTTGTACTTTTGGAGTTTCTAAGACTTTCTAGACTCAAAAACAATTCTTTTTCCAATTACATTTTGCTCGAAAGGGTCTTATAAACATGATGTTGACTCCCTTGATTCGTGACAATAAACCCTAAGACCTAACAAACCCTAGAAGCACGAAGAACATGCTTTTACCTAGAAAACCATAAAAAATGAACATGACACCCATGCTTTAAAATAATAACTTTTTATTTTCTTCTTTTGTTTGTTACATAGGATACATATTGAAATGAGTACAACAACAACTATAAAAACTGAAACTAGTTACATTTTCAACACTCTCTCTTAACAAGGGAGGTATTCATAATTGTACAACCAGTACAACATCATTCTCAAACTAAAGAATTCTCATAAAAAGGGTCGGATTGATAAGCCAACTGTAAGCATCATCACTATAACCGACACTGTCACCGAGGCCTAACTTGACAAGCTCTACTTCATTTGAGAGCATTATGTTGAGAGGCTTTATGTGTGATACCACACTACCTCTACAAGGTACATACCCCATCTGGATGTTCACAAGGTATATCCTTTTAGGAGTAATCTTATCCTGGATCTCCAATCCTGAGTCCTCAAAGAATATCGATCCTCTTGGACCACTCTTCTCTTAGACACATGTCCTATCCTTAAAGAGTGTCAGTACCTTTCCTTTCTTAGATTTTATATCCTCAAGAAAACCACATATGCCTATCCAATCATCCACCATTCTCTCTTCATTACCTAAAGACGAGAATGCACATGTGATGTCTAACATCATTCCCTCTCAACCAGAGAGGATATCCCTATTCCCTATTACCTAGGGAATAAATCCTTGCTCCTATTTAAGGAGACTTCTTTACTCCCTCTCAAATCTAGAGGACATTCTAGACTTCCTTTCTAATTGGGAAGTTGACACCACAAGCCTTATAGCTTGTCTTCATAAGAGTATCAACTACAAGATCTTCATAGCTTCTTGGCTCCAACTTTTCTTTGCATCTCATCGTATCGAGCCTACTTCCTTTCGAGGTATCATGGAGCCATCTTCTCTCTTCAATCTTGAGACAGGATCCAAGTCATTTGTCTTGTTCATCACTTTCATCTTCGACATCATAAAGGCATTGCATTGAGCATTTTCCAAACTTCACGTTGATCATAGCTTTCTCATGAAAGTGATCTCCTTTGACCTTCAGTTTATCTTTTCACACTGCTACCTCTTTAATCCCAAGATAGGCATATCTTGACTTCACAGTGGTCAAGTATTAGATATTGAGCTTCCCTAAACATTCTTCATACATTTCCATCCATATAGTTAACTTGCATCAATTGTCATCATGTATTCCTGCAACATCCTTCCAAGTAGCAAAATAATATGTTAACCAGATAACCAACAATAATTAAAAATAGAGTTACCTCCTCACGATGACCTCGTCTAAACATCAACATCCTTATGGTCCATCTCCACTTGAATCTTCCTTCACACATCAAAATGGCCAAGGATCGAACTTGATTACCAAGTTACAACTTTTTCTTCCGAAGATTATACTGGATGTTAATTTTACATATTCTAAAGAAAATCTTAATCTTTTATACATCCTTAAGTCAAATTATTCTTTTTAAACATCATACAATCATACTAAGCATGTTACAATATTCTACACACATCAATCTTAACCAAGATTCATTTCCAATATATATCCTTATGCCTCTTATTCCATCATCTAGCTATATGTCTCATAATGAGCCTGCATCCTGACCCATTGCATTACTTCATCCCTTTAACAATATTGTTTCCACATTACATAGAACGTATACTATCCTTGTCATCATGCTTCTTCCAAGAACCTTCAAAATGATGGTCCTTCCAAGACCATGATGATCCATCTAAGAAAGATGATTGCCTCTAACATAATGTTAGATAATGCCTGGATGAACAATATGCAAAATGGTCTATCTATCTACTCTTAAAGATTAGATGACTTCTACAAAGCAACTTTAGTGTTAGATAATGCTTGGATGAACAATATGCAAAATGGTCTATTTATCGACTCTTAAAGACTAGATGATTTCTACAAAACAACTTAACCAAGTAGACTCTACATATGCTACTACCACATGCTTGTCTCTATGATGCTATATAAAATGAAGTAAACAACAATGCATACTATTCTAAAGCAAAGATTAATCCTCATAAAGAACCTGACAGGCAATGTGCCTTCTTCAATAGTAGAGATCTTTCACATCTTCCTTCTTCGGCTTCTTCTCAAGTTCTCCTATTTCCTCATCTATGTGAGCCTCACTTCTTTCCTTTCTCTTGTTGGTTTGTTGGCTTGGATAGTCCCTTTTATAGTGTCAATATTCATTGCACTTAAAGCATTGAAACTTCTCGAACTTTCCCTTCTTCAGCTTCTTGACTCGAGCTAGAAAGGCTCGAGATTATTCATCTTGTCCAATGTCATCTTTTACTTTAATCATTGATTCTTCCAAAATACACTGAGCCCACAACTCATCAAAAGGAGTTGAATCTTTCTTAGAGTAGATGCTTGTTGCGAAGTTGCTCCATTCTAGTGGCAATGCATCTAATACACAGATGGTCATTTTTGAATCACAAATTGTCTCTCCAAGTCCCTGCAAGTGATCTCTTAATTGAGAGATCTTCATTAGAAAGGATGCCATGTCCTCATCCTTTGATTTCTTCATCTTGTATAGTTTGTTCCACAAAGACATATTTTGTCCAAATGTACTTACAGAGTACAAGTTCACTAGCTTGTCATACTTAACCTTGGAATTTTTCAAGTTTGCAACAAATGGAACAAGAGGATCTTTAATGGACTCAACTATGATCCTTTGTGCCTTTACTTCCCCTTCCTTGTATTTTGCTAGTTCTTGAGTCTTGTCCTTGTTAGGTTCAGTGATTTCCCCAGTTACATATTCCATTACCTCGTGCTCTATAAGTGACAGGTCAATCCTTTTCTTCCATGCTAGGTAATTTGATGCTCCAACGAGTTTGTTGCTCTCCTTGCATAAAGAACCCATATGACCTGTAGATTCAAACAGAGTAATAATGTGATACTTGCTTGATAACCAAGATTCTCATCTTCATTAATGATGTCTTCAACCTTTCTTGATGCCCTCGAGATCTTTGAAGAAACTTCAATAATGTCCTTGGAAGATGTTTCCTAGGATTCTTCCAACAACAACTTTCAAGAGTGATGAATGATACTAAGATCCTTTTGATGCTTCCTTCAAAGATGTCTCTCGATGACCCTTTAAATAGATATCCTTCTGTCAAGAGACAACCTTTCTTATAGTCTTCCTCTCAAGCCTTCCTTTGATCAGAGCTTGATGTAATCTTGATCTTCTTCAATGTAGAAACCCTCCTTCTAGATCAATAGGTCTTCTACTTTATTTCTTCCACAAATGATTCCCCTTAACAAGCACGCCTTTCTTTGTGTCCACCAGATGATCCTTTCAATTGCATTCTTGTTCACCTTAGCTCTAATACCATGTTGGAAAATTCAAAGTGGCAACTTATTAAATCAATTTTCCTTTAACTTAACATTTGTTTGTGAACTTAGTTAGACTTCTTGTGTTCTTTATTTAGATCTTTTCATCAAACCAATATCAAGAACATAAACATCAATAACAGAGGACACAGAAATTAGGCTCTCAACCAGAGGAAAACCCCTCCAAGGAGAAAACCCGGAAAAACTCCTCATCTTATAGAATCTGCTTCCAATTAGACAAAAAAAACCCAATCCTAGACCAAGTCCTTCTCCAAGTACCAAGCCAGCCCGTCCTTTGAATTCTTCCTTGATCTAGCACCAACTAGCTTCAAACTGCAACTTCGACCTCCCAGCTTCAATAGTACTTCTTCAACCTGCAACTTTAGCCATGTAGCAGTTGTGGAAACCCTAATCCAATGTCCTTTTGAGACCTTCCTAGAGCAAGACAGCTCCTCCCAAGGTCAATGAGGTCAAGACAGAGCATTCTTCCTTCCAGCAACAAGAGACTGCACTTCGCCCTACTGCAACTCGGATCTGTGATTTCGACCTCCTTTATAGCTACAAAAACCCTAGACTTTTGCACGTATGAGAGAGAGAGAGACCCCAAAAACAAGTTTACTTCTTCTTTTAGACCTTCGCTCTTCTTGTCTTCATGTTTCCCAACTATAGATCGAACTTTTTACTTGAGATCAAACTTCTTGGTGAGTGAGTACCAAATGAGGTCGAATTGCTCCTTTATATAGCCTTTCAAGGCGTCGAATTCCCTCCTTTAGGCCAACTTGTACTTTTGGAGTTTCCAGGACTTTCTAGACTTGAAAATAATTCTTTTTCCAATTGCATTTGCCCGAAAGGATCTTATAAACATGATGTTGACTCCTTTGACTCATGACAATAAATCCTAAGACCTGACAAACCCTAGAAGCACAAAGAACATGCTTTTACCTAGAAGACCATCAAAAATGAGCATGAAATCCATGCTTTAAAATAATAACTTTTTCTTTTCTTCTTTTGTTTTTTACATAGGATACATATTGAAATGGGTGCAACAACAATTATGAAGACCGAAACTAGTTACATTTTCAACATAATGAACAATGCTTTTCCAAGAGATACCCTAAAATTTGAGAAATGATTGGAAAGCATTGCTAAATATATTCACCACCACCATCAACCAAGTCCTTCTCCAAGTACCAAGCCAACCCTCCAACAAGTCTTTTCCTTATTCCGCATCAACCAGCTTCAAACTGCAACTTCGACCTTGCATCTTCTAATGAAAACCTAATTTTGCCTCTTCTTGAGACCTTCCTAGAGCAAGACATCTCTTCCCAAGGTCAACAAGGTCAAGGTAGGATATTCTTTCTTCCAACAACAAAATACTGCACTTCGTCCTCCTTCAACTCAAACCTACAACTACGGTCCCCTTCTGTAGCACAAGAAAACCTAGAACTTCGCACGTGTGTGTGTGAGAGAGAGAGAGAGAGAGAGAGAAAGTGCCCAAAACAAAGATTTTCCTTCCTTCTTGGATTCTTCTTGCTTCTTAGACCTTTGCTCTCCTTCTGCTTCTCCCAACTACAGATTGAACTTCTTTATTGATAGATCGAACTTGTGGATGAGTGAGTGCCAAATGCAGTCGAACTGCTCCTTTATATAGCCTTCTCAAGGGGTTGAATTCCCTCCTTTAGGCTGACTTGTAATTGTTCGGGCCGACTGTTACTTTTGAAGTTTTCCCAGACTTTCTATACTCAAAATAATTCTTTCTTTTTACAATTACATTTTTCCCAAAAGGGTCTTATAAACATGATGTTGACTCCTTTGACTCATGACAATAAATCCTAAGACCTAACGAACCCTAGAAGCATGAAAAACATGCTTTTACCTAGAACACCATCAATAAAGAGCATGAAACACATGTTTTAATAATAATAACTTTTTCTTTTCTTCTCTTGTTTGTTACATAGGATACATATTGCAATAAGTACAACAATTATGAAAATCGAAACTAGTTACATTTTCAACACCCTCTTAACTAGGGAGGTATTCATAATTGTACAATCAGTACATCATTCTCAAATTGAAGAGTTCTCATAGGAAGAGTCAGATTGATAAGCCATAATGTAAGAATCATCATCATGACCAGCATTGTCTCTGAGGCCTAACTAGACAAGCTCTACTTCATTCAAGAGCATTATGTTGGGAGGCTTTATGTGTGATACTGCACTACCTCTACAAGGCACATACCCCATCCGAATGTCCACAAGGTATGTCCTTTTAGGACTATTCTTATCTTGGATATCCATACCTAAGTCCTCAAAGAATATCAGACCTCTTCAACCACTCTTCCCTTGAATGCCTATACCATTCTCAAAGAGTGTCGATACCTTTCCTTTCTTAGATGCTATATCCTCAAGGAAACCACATATGCTTATCCAATCCTCTGCCATCACCTAAAGAAGAGAATGCACATGTGATGTCAACATCACTCCTTCTCAACCAGAGAGGACATCCCTATTCTCCCCTTTTTTATTAGAGAATAGATCCTTGCTCCTATTCAAGCAGACTCCTTTGCTACCTCTCAGATCTAGAGAAGTTTCCAGACTTCCTTTCTATTTGGAATGTCAACATCATAAGCCTTATAGCTTATTTTCATGAGTACCAGCTACTTGATCTCCATAGCTACATGGCTCCCTCTTTCTTTTGCATTTCTTGCATTGAGCTTGCTTCCTTTCAAGGTATCATGGAGCCATCTCCCCTCTTCGTTCTTGTGACAAGATCCAAGTCATTTTTCTTGTTCATCACTTTCATCTTCGACATGAATGCATTGCATTGAGCCTTTTCAAACCTCAAGTTGATCACAGCTTCCTCATAAAAGTGGTCTTCTTTGACCTTAAGGTTATCTTCTCACACAGCTACCTTTCAATCCCAAGATGGCACATCTTGAATTCATAGTTGTCAGGTACCAGATATTGAGCTTTTCTCAACATTCTTCATACATTTCCTATGCATACATTTGAGCTTGCCTTAACTGTCATCATGTATTCCTGCAACATTCTTCCAAGTAGAAAAAATAACATGTTAACCAGATAACCAACAATTAAAATCAGACTTACCTCATCATGGTAACCTTCTCGTACCATCAACATCCTCATCAACCATCTCCACTTGAAAACTTCCTTCATGCATCAGAGTACCCAACGATCGAACTTGATTACCAAGTTCGAACTTATCTTCCGAAGACTATACTAGATGTTAATTCATTATTTTACATATTCTAGAGAAAGTCTTAATATTTATCCATCCTAAAGTAAGTCAATTTTTTTCTTTTCAAGCATTATATATCCATATACTTAAGCATATAATATATTATATGACCAACTTTCTTTTCACAAGATTCTATACATATGAATCTTATCCAAAGTTTTAGATTCAACGTGCATTCCTATGTTGTCACCTGATCATCTAGTTGTCTATCCTAAAGTGAACCTGCAACCTAACCCATTGCATTCTTTCATCCCTTTAACAGTATTGATTCCACATTACATGGAATGTTTACTAACCTTGTCATGATGCTTTTCCCAAGGACCTTCCAGGATGATGGTCCTTCCTGAATCATGATGATTCAACTAAG
The DNA here is from genome assembly GCA_000404065.3 of Pinus taeda. Classification (NCBI taxonomy): domain Eukaryota; kingdom Viridiplantae; phylum Streptophyta; class Pinopsida; order Pinales; family Pinaceae; genus Pinus; species Pinus taeda. Next base: position 146,052 of record APFE030367065.1, read on the forward strand.
CAAGATGACAACTTCTAACATAATGTTAGATAATACTTGGATGAACATTATGCAAGAATGGTCTATCTATCCATCTATCTAGATGATCTCTACAAAGGAACTTAATCATGTAAATTTTGTACATGTTACTATCATATGCTTCTCTTTATGATGTTATACAAAACATCCTATATAAAGAACCTACCAAACAAAGTGCCTTCTTTAATAGTAAAGATCTTTCACTTCTTCCTTCTTCTTCCTTCTTCTCAAGTTCTCCCTCTGCCTCAGTTACATGAGCTTCACTTCTTTCCTTTCTCTTGTTGGTTTGTTGGTTTGTTGGCTTGGACAATCGAACCTGCCAAACAAAGTGCCTTCTTTAATAGTAAAGATCTTTCACTTCTTCCTTCTTTGACTTCTTCTCAGGTTCTCCCACTGCCTCGGTTACATGAGCTTCACTTCTTTCCTTTCTCTTGTTGGTTTGTTGGTTTGTTGGCTTGGACAATCCCTCTTAAAGTCCAAACTCATTGCACTTAAAGCACTGAACCTTGGACATGTCTTTCTTCTTGGGCTTTCCAAACTTTCCCTTCTTCAACTTCTTGACTCGAGTTAGAAATGCTTGAGACTGCTCATCTGATCCTTGATCCTTGATTCTTCCAGAATGAATTGAGCCCACAACTCATTAAAGGGAGTTGAATCTTTCTTGGAGCATATGCTTGTTACAAAGCTACCCCATTCTAGTGGCAATGCATTTAGTACATTTTACCGCTCAAACTAGTAGGGGTCTGATTTAAAGCCATCCCAAAAAAATTCCTTCTTAACCCTATGGTAAGTTTTTAAAAATCCTGAGTGCCCTCCTAAAGGAGAAGTGTGCGATTCCATTAGAATCTTTTGTTTGAGTTGGGAATTCTTACATAGGTATAAGCGATCTTTGTACCATAACAAATAATTTTTCCAGCTAAATGTATCAGATGTACTGGGATCTTGTTGTAACTTTTGAATGAGTGCCCACACTTCTTTGTCATTCTTCCATTCATCTCTTGCTTCGTTTATCCAATCTGGTTGGATAATAGAAATGGCGCACAACAATGCTTCCACATCCTCATCCTTTCTTGAGAGTGCATCTGCCACAACATTTTGCTTCTTCTTTTTGTAGATGATTTCAAAGTCATAACTCAACATCTTTGTGACCCATTTTTGTTGCTCTTCAAAAGATAATCTTTGCTCTAAAAAGTATTTAAGACTATCATGATCTGTTTTTACCTTGAAGTGTCTTCCCATTAGTTAGGGCCGCCATTTCTTAAATGCATGTAGTATTGCCAACATTTCCTTCTCATAAATAGCTTTGTGTAAATACTTTCCTTTGATTGAACGACTTTCGAAAGCAATGGGTCTTTCATCTTGCATTAAAACAACACCAATTCCATTTCCTGAAGCATCACATTCCACAATAAAGGTTTTTGTGAAGTCCGACGTAGCTAAGACCGGTGCTTGGCACATTGCTCTTTAAGATGTTCGAAGGCCTTTGTTGCTTTTGGAGCCCATGAAAATTCATCTTTCTCCAATAATGTTGTTAGAGCTATTGATATTCTCCCATAATTCTTAACAAACTTGCGATAATACCCTATCAACCTGAGAAATCCTCGCAGATGCTTTATGGATGTGGGGATTTTCCATTCCTGAATGGATTTAATTTTGCTAGTGTCTACCTTAACACCTTCATGAGATACAATATGACCTAGATATTCCACCTCTTGTACTCCAAAGAAACATTTGGATATTTTTGCATATAATTGTTTTTCCTCCAATAGTTGTAGCACCTTGTCAAGATGTTCAACATGATCCTTCCAAGAGTTGTTGTAGATTAGTATATCATCAAATAATACTAACACAAATTTTCTAAGGAATGGTTTGAAAATTGAATTCATCAAACCTTGAAATGTTGAGGGTGCATTGGTAAGGCCAAAAGGCATGACCAAA
>APFE030367065.1:155197-171225 GCA_000404065.3 Pinus taeda
TATATATATATATATAATATAAAATCGCTCCCAAACCAGAAGCTTCTAAAAATGTCGCTCTCGCTCCCACTCCCTCTCCCTATTTTCGCTCCCCCTCCCAAGTAACCTTGCTCCAGTGGATGAGAGCATGTTGTGTAATATATATCCATGGACACCCCCTTAAGGTGAGGCAGTTCATTGCCCACTAGAGACTGGGACAATCATGGGTTCCTTAATGATGGAGGGGGCTCATCTAGGGCCCATAGGAACCAGTGTGATGACCATGGAAAAGGGGTAGAGCTCATGTTGTGGCTTTTGCCCACGTGCAAAATTTATATGTCCCAACCATCTTTTGCATTTTGTGGTACATTTCCTGTTGAAAGTGGCCAAACTATGCTTTTTCTTTTCTTTTTCGTTGCATCAACCTTCGAGCATCGTTCCAGGCCCGACCCAAGGTGTGGACAATGGGATGATGAGGTTAACCCTATGTGTATCTGGATGGGAAAAATGATGAATGGGATCCAAATGAGAGGAAAGGGGCGATGTATATGGTGTTGGGAAGTGGGACCACACAATCAAAATCAAGATTTCACATGTAGTGCCAACTCTAAAGCTAGTGGTCAATAAAGGAGATTTCGCAGGACTGGGATACAAGGTTAAACACCAAATCGAGTAGGGAAGACAAAAGCACAGACCTAGCCCACTCTTTCTGCCGAATCCCCCCACCAATCCATGCCCCAAAGTGTCCATGAAAAGTAAACAAAATTAATGATAGGTCATACCTTTGGGGTCGACAGGCCAACCTTCAAACATACATTAATAATAGATGGGCGAGGGACCACATGGTTGGCTCAGGTGGCGGAGAAAATGGCACATCGAGCTATCTAGTGGCTACAAACGGTTGCTAGCTACCAGTTGAGGACCATCTAGGAGAAAACTTTTCTCCTATATACACTACCCACAAGTGGTGGGTAACAGCACACAAATGGTTACTTCCGAATCAGAAATTGTTTCTCCAAGTTCTTGCAGATGGTCTCTTAGCTGAGAGACTTTAATGAAAAAGGATGCCATATCCTCATCCTTTGATTTCTTCATTCTATATAACTTATTCCACAAAGACATATTTTGTCCTGATGTACTTACAGAGTACAAGTTCACTAGATTGCCATACATAGCCTTGGAAGTTTTCAAGTTTGCAACAAATGGAAGACAAGAATCTTTAATGGATTCAACTATGATCCTTTGAGCCCTTACTTTCCCTTTCTTGTACTTTGCAAGTTCTTGTGTCTTGTCTTTGCTAAGTTCAGTAATTTCCCCAGTAACATACTCCATTACTTCTTGTTTTGTGAGTATCAAGTCAACCCTTTTCTTCCATGCTAGATAATTTGATGCTCCAATGAGCTTATTGTTCTCCTTGTAGAAAGAACCCATATGACCTGTAGATTTAGACATGATGTAATAATATAATACTTGATAACCAAGATTCTCCTTGACGATGTCTCCAACTTTCTTGGTGCCTTCAAGACCTTTGAAGAGACTTTCTTGGAAGATGTTCCCTAGGATTCCAACAACAGCTTCCAAGAGTGATGAACGATAAGATCCTTTGATGCTTCTTTTAAAAGAGGTCCACCAAGAGGGGGGGTGAATTAATATTTCTTTCAATTGGTATAATGCCAGTTAGGATTTATCACAAATAGAACCAAAAGTTAAAAATAAAATAATTGTATTAACAAGAAGTTGAGGACACCAATCCTCTTTTAAAACAGTAACAAGCTCCAACTTGCACAAAGATGTTTCACGGCTCCAACCTTGAGGTCTCCAATCCTTTAATCAAATACGAGCTTCAAGGTTTCAACCATGAGCAAATACCCCAAGACTCCAATCTTGGTGAGGACACCAATCCTCTAATAACAAATGAGCTTCAAAATTTATTTCAAAAATTTCACAATACTGTGTTCACTGTAGATCTTCAATCTTCTAAATCTTCTCAGGTCAAAAACTCCAAACACAGGTCAATCTACAATAACAAATATCAATCTGCTCACAAATGAAGGACAAATTTGTAACAATTAAACTTCCTCAGATCCGTAAGTTTACAACAGTCATTCTTCCTCAACTTCGCAAAGTACAATAAATAGCCCACAGATTCACAAAGAGATGCAACTCCACAGATCCACACTGAAATTTCACAGATTTGCTATGTAGTTCGAACTACACAAAAACTTCCACAAGTTCACAAATAGTGCCTCGAATAGTTTACAGATCCACCACAAGTTTTCAAGAAATGCGAGCTTTCATAGATCTGCAATTATAAGCCACTTCAGAAAACGAGTCACCACAAGCCCGAGTTTTAGTTACAGAGATGACGCAAGAAGGTATCTGTTCAAATTTCTCTAGATCCAAAAACTTCTCTACAAGTCTGAAGGAGCTTCTCTGTAGATTCGGTCTTCAACAGGTCAAAAAATTTCAAACTTCCTTGCAAGTTCACGAGATGTGAAATCTCTTTTTTTCTTCTTATTTCTATTCTACGAATCAATGCTCTGAACAAATAACCTATTGTGCTGTATTTATACTATTTGTAAGGGCTGAAACATCCCAACTTCGCGAAGGAGTCAACTTGTGAGTATTAAAGCCGACCATTGACTAGCGCACTCCATTTACTGTGATATGTATTAATCGTATTATGTAATTAGGGCTAAGGTATTTGGGGTTTCATTATCTTAGGAATAAAGAATATAATAATTTAGGACATTAAGGATTGGGGTTAGGATTAAAGCTAAGGTTAGGTTTTGCTTTAGGATTTTTCAAGGATTATAAAATTTAAGAATTAGGATCAAGTAAATAGGGATATGGGATAGATTTAGGGTTTTGACAAAGTTAGGGTTAGGGTTAATCTTGACATAATGGTTTCTAGGCTTAGGACATAGATTTCTATCATATTAGGGTTTCATGGATAAGGGTTTGCAATGTACATCTAGGATTAGGGTTTTGCTTGGTTAGGGTTAGATCATTTCAGATTTGCACTTAAGGATAGGGTTTCAAGTAGTCTAGGGTTTCGTTCAATGCAAGATTAGGGTTACCAAGCGATTAGGGTTTAGCCATCTTCAACAATGTCATATTGACATTAATTACAACTTTAACCAACAATCTCCCCCTTTGCCATTGATGGCAATACACTGCCTCTTCTGATTTTTCCTCCCCCTTTGACATCAATGGCAACTCCTTCATATTATGCTCCCCCTGTCATGGTGCTCCTCCCCCTGTTAATGTGTTGTCTTAATGTGATGCAAGAGAAATGACCCCCATCTTTTGACGAAGGTATTCAACAGCGTCTCGTGGTAGGGGTTTTGTGAAAATATCTGCAATTTGTTCCTTTGTATTGCCATATTCCAATTTGACATTTTGTTTTGCAACTTGTTCTAGGAAGAAATGGTATTTTATTGGGATATGTTTTGTCTTTGAATGCATTACCGAATTCTTTGAAAGACTGATGGCGTTGGTGTTGTTACAATAGATAGTGATTGGTTGATTTGTTTCTATGTTGACATCTTTCAAAGCTTCCTTCATCCACAGTGTTTGTGTACAACAATCTACAACAGTTATGTATTCAGCTTCGAGTGTAGAAAGAGATATAGATCATTACTTTTTGTTGAGCCATGATACAAGACAATTTTCCATGAAGAATGAATTTCTGCTAGTACTTTTTCAGCCGTCTATGCTTCTAGCCCAATCAACATCAGTGTATGTTGTCAAAGTAAGAGTTGTGCTTTGGGATACCATAGGCCAAAATTAGGAGTACCTTTCAAATATCTGAAGACTCTTTTTACAGCCATCAAATAAGATTCCTCAGGAGCTAACTAAAATCTTGCCACCATTCCTACTACTTGCATAATATCAGGTCTCGAGGCAGTCAAGTAAAGAAGAGCTCCAATTATTGATCTATAAAGAGTTGCGTCTACCAAAGGAGATTGATCATCCTTGTTTAATTTGCAATTTGTAGTCATTGGTGTGCTCATAATAGCACATTCTTCCATCCCATATCTTTTAAGCATGTCTCTAAGATATTTGGTTTGGGCTATGAACATGCCTACTCTAGTTTGAGCTACCTGTAGTCCAAGGAAATAAGATAATTTGCCAATCCTAGACATTTCAAATTCCTTGGACATGTTTTGAGCAAATTGATGACTCATCTCATCATTATTGCTGGCGAAAATCATATCGTCAACATATACAAGTGTGATTAGTAGTCTATCCTTGTCTATCTTCATTTAGAGATTGCTTCCAGCCACTCCAAGTTTGAAACCTTCTTGTTGTAAATAATGATCCAATCTTGTGTACCAAGCTTTAGGAGCTTGTTTTAATCCATACAACGCCTTTTTTAATTTGCAAACAAAATCTTTTCCTTCTGCCAGATCGGAACCCTCTAGTTGCTCCATGTAAACTTCTTCCTTAGGTCGCCATTTCTAAATGTTGATTTTATGTCCATTTCATAAACTTTGAAACCTTTCGAACAAGCAAATGCCAAAAACATTCTTATTGCTTCCAATGGAGCTACAGGGGCAAAAGTTTCTTCAAAGTCAATTCCTTCAACTTGTGAATATCCTTTGCAAACAAGCCTTGCCTTATTTCTAATGATTTGTCCATCTTCATTCATTTTGATTTTGCACACCCACTTGGTTCCAATAATATTTTTATCCTTTGGACTAGGTACTAGTTCCCATGTTTCAGTGTTTTCAATTTGATACATTTCTTCTTCTATAGCTTTTATCCAATGAGGATCCTTACTAGGCTTGGGCAAAGTTTTCTGGTTCAATCATATACAGTAGAGCAACATCACCCTTTCTTGGTGTATTTGTCATCCTTCTTCGGGTTTGTATTCCATTATCTACATCACCAATAATCTATTCTTTTGAATGATGTTTTTGAATGAATTTTACTTTTGATGGCATTTGAGATGGTTCCTTTGTAGTATCTTCTTCAGATTCTCCAAGAATAGGATCTTCAAGAATTTCAATTCCCTTTTCTGGAAGTGCCTCGTCAATCTTTACATCAATACTTTCTACCACCTTCCGCAATCAATTATTGTAGCATTTGTATGCTTTGCTCCTTGTAGAATATCCGAGAAATATTCCTTCATCAACACAAAAATCAAACTTGCCTGGTGAGTTATCATTGATCTTCATAAAGCATTTACTTCCAAAAATTCTAAAATATTTTACTGAAGCAGGTCTTCCGTTTCATAATTCATACAGAGTCTTATCAATATTTGTTCAGAGTTGAGCTTTATTCAAGGTATACTTGTTGTTCCAACTCCTTCTTTCCAAAATTTGGCCTATAAATCGGCTGCAAGCAACATTGTTCTCGCCATCTCTTGTACAGTTATGTTTCTTATTTCAACTACATTTTGTTGAGGGGTTCTAGCAACAAAAAGTTCTCTTTTGATCCCATATGTTTCACAAAATTCATTAAATTCTCTTGAAGTAAACTCTCATCCTCTATCTGTTCTAAGACACTTGATTTTTTATTCTTTTTCATTTTCCACAAGAGCTTTGAAATTCTTAAAACATTCAAGTGCTTCCAATTTAAATTTTATAAAAAAATACCCACATCATTCTAGTATAGTCATTTATAGATAGAGCAAAGTACCTTTCTCCTTATAGAGTTGGAGTCCTGGTTGGCCCACAAAAATTTGCATGTATGATCTCCAGAGGCTTTGATGTTGAGAATTCCTTGGTCTTGAAGCAAGTCTTAGTTTGCTTGCCATGTTGGCATGGGCCACAAACAACTTGTTCCAGTTTTAAAAATTTTGGAATGTCTCTTGCTGCATTTGTTTTGTTGATTTTAACCAAATTGTCAAAATTTTGATGTCCCAATTGCTTTTGCCATAACCAGCTTTCATCTGTTTGACTCATATAGCATTTTTCTTCTTGAATTTTACTCAAAATATATACGTTATCTAGTGTTCTTACTCCTTTTCCCACAAGTTCCCTTGATGAGGATTTTCTTATCTCACAATTTTTAGTACTGAAAATAACATTATGTCCTTGGTCACAAATTTGGCTAACGCTCAAAAGATTGTGCTTGAGCCCTTCTACTAGTAGTATGTTTTGTGCTTTGCCTTTTTCAATAACAAGAGCAATTGTCCCTTTTCCAGCAATCTTAGCAGATCCACTTCTAAAGGATACAATTCCATCCTTTTTATTTAATGAGATAAACTTCTTTTGGTCACCTGTCATGTGTCTTGAACATCCACTATATACAAACCATTGGTTTTCATCACTTTGTGCACATAAAGCTAGATGACATTTATCTATGGTGGGTTTCCCTTTTTCCAATTCTTTCCTTTTTGACATAAGTGGACAATTTTGTGCATCATGACCTAAATTATTGCATTTGGAACATTCTAGATCATACTTAGACAAAGGATTAAATGAATTATAGGTCTTGATTTTATCGTCCTTTTGAACCAAGCAGCGTATTTTGATAATTGGTATTATATCTCCTTAAGCTATTATCCTTATAAGCCTTGCAATGCTTAGCTTGATGACCAGAATTTTTACAGTAGAACCAATAACCAAGAAAGATAGTTTGATACCTGTTTGGATAGCCTTGACTTGATGTAGTATTCCTTCCTGGATATAGTTTTCTTTCATTCCTTGGATTGTTGTAGGTGGATCTTTGTTCTAGGTGGAACGACTTCTCTTCTTTTGGATAATTGCAAAGGATGTCAACATAGCTTTTTTCAATTTCTTCGTTGGCATTCTTCTTTGAACTTGATGACTCATCTTTGAAACCAATTCCAGTCTTATCATGTTGAGGTCTTTAAGTATTAAGGATGATATCTAGAGTTTGAGACCTTTGCAAATTCTTATTAACTTGATTCAATTCTTTCTTTAGATAGACAATTTCAGCTTCAAGTCTCTCACACATTTCTTCTCTTTCTTTTCATCTGTTGTTCAAAAACTCTTCCTTCCTTTTTGCTTCTTCCTTTTCAGTGTTAAGAGAAATGACATTCTTCCTTAATTTTTCATTTTTTTCAAACAACACTAATTAGTAATTCATCCATATTTCCTTCTTATTCTCCTTCGGATTCACCATCATTTGTAAATGCCATGAATAATACTTCACTTCTTTCAACATAGTCATCTTCTTCATTAGACTCATCACTATCCCTTTTGAGAAGGAAGGTCTTTTTAGTTGAATTTTTCTTTGTAGTCTCGAATTCATCTTCATCGGAGTCATCTTGTTTGGAGAATAAATTCTTTTTATTTGACCCTTTCTTCTTGAATATCCTCTTTGAGTATTTGTCTTCATCATCAATATCATGCTTGAAAGGACATTTTGCAACATAATGTCCTATTCTACCACACTTAAAACAAATGAGAGGATACTTACCTTTGAGTTTGGACCCTTTGCTTAGTTTCTTCACAAATTGTGCTAGTTTAGTTTCAGTATCGAAATCATCACTGCTACAATTACAACTTTTTCCTCTTCTCGATGTTTTTGAAGCCTTGAATGCAGCGTCCTTAGGGTTTGAGATTCCTTTTCTCATTTCATATGCAATGTGAATCCTATGAAGTTCGTCCATTGTTAGGGTATCCAAGTCCTTTATTTCTTCTATGGCACTGACTTTGGAATCAAAACGTTCTAGAAGTGATCTCAAAACCCTTTTGGACAACTGTAATTTCTTCAATGTTTTCACCTAGACCCTTGAGTAAGTTGTCAACTTCATCCACTCGAAGAAAAAGGCTCTCAAATCGTCTTCTATGAGTTTCAGTTTTGCCTTCTTGACCTTGGTGTCTCCATCATAGATGGCAACTAGCTTGTCCCACATTTCTTTGGAAGATTCAAACTTCATAACTTTTGTAAACTTTGAATCAGAAATTCCACTTGTTATGGAATTTAGGGCTTTGGCATTCGCCATATAAACTTTTCTTTTGTCTTGATTTGTTGGTGGGGAAGGTGGAACTATAACCATCTAGGACTGATTGCTATACTTCTGGTCCAAGAGACGTTAAATAAACTTTCATCCTAACTTCCGAAAAAGCAAAATTTGTTCCATCAAATTGAGGGATTTTTCCTACATCCTTACTGGTCATTGTCACTAGGAATCCTTCTTCCAGTTGTTAGGTTGATTATGAAGACGCTAACTCTAATACCAATTGTTGAAATATTGAGAGGGGGTGAATCAGTATTTCTTTCAATTGCTATATATGCCAGTGAGGATTTATCACAAATCAAACTAGAAGTTAAAAATAAAATAATTTTATTAGCAAGAAGTTGGCAACACCAATCCTCTTTTACAACAGTAACAAGCTCCAACATACACAAAGATGTTTCAGGGCTCCAACCTTGAGGACTCAAATCCTTTAAGCGAATACGAGCTTCAAGGCCTCAACCTTGAGCAAATACTCCAAGACTCCAATCTCGGTGAGGACACCAATCCTCTAATAACAAATGAGCTTCAAAATTTATTTCATAACTTTCACAATATTGCTTTCACTATAGATCTTCAATCCTCTAAATCTTCTTAGGTCAAAGACGCCAAACACAGGTCAATCTACAATAACAAATATCAATCTATCCGCAAATGAAGGAAAAATTTGTAAAGATTATACTTCCTCACATCCGTAAGTTTGAAACAGTGTTTCTTCCTCAGCTCTGCAAGGTACAATAGATAGCCCACAAATTCGCAAAGAGATGCCACTCCACAGATCCACACTGAAATTTCACAGATTTGCTATGTAGCTCAAACTGCACAAAAACTTCCACAAGTTCGCAAATAGTACCTCGAATAGTTCACAGATCCACCACAAGTTTTCAAGAAATGAGAGCTTACGTAAATCTGCGTTTATAAGCCACTTCAGAAAATGAGTCACCACAAGCTAGAATTTTAGTTACAAAGATGACACAAGGAGGTAACTATTCAGATTTCTCCATATCCAAAAACTTCTCTACAAGTTTGAAAGAGCTTCTCCATAGATTCGCAAAATGGTCTTCAACAAGTCAAAGAATTTCAGACTTCCTTGCAAGTTCACAAGATGTGAACTCTACTTTTTTCTTCTTATTTATGGTCTACGAATTGATGCTCTGAATGAATAGCCTTTTGTGTTATATTTATACTATTTGTAAGGGTTAAAACGTCCCAACTTCATGAAGGAGCCGACTTGTAAGTATTAAAGCCGACCATTGACTAGCGTACTCCATTTACGGTGATATGTATTCACTGTGTTATGTAATTAGGGCTAAGGTATTTGGGGTTTCATTATCTTAGGAATAAAGAATATAATCATTTAGGACATTACGGATTGCGGTTAGGATTAAAGCTAAGGGTAGGTTTTTCTTTAGGATTTTTCAAGGATTATAAAATTTAAGAATTAGGATCAACTAAATAGGATATGGGATAGATTTAGGGTTTTAACAAAGTTAGGGTTAGGATTAATCTTGACATAATGATTCTAAGGTTAGGACAAAGATTTCTATCATCTTAGGGTTTGATGGATAAGGGTTTGCACATGTACATCTAAGATTACAGTTTTGCATGGTTAGGGTTAGATCATTTAAGATTTGCACTTAAGGATAAGGTTTTAAGTAGTCTAGGGTTTCATTCAATGCAAGATTAGGGTTTACCCATCTTCAACAATGTCATATTGACATCAATGACAACTTTAACCAACAATTTGTTGGACATTAGATAAACCAACTCTCCCTGTGTGTTTTGTGACATGGACTAACCGCCTCTCATGGATCCTTATCTTTGGTGATGCGATCGTTGACTAACGCCTACAGGTTTTGGTTTAACGACAATTGTGATTCCCAACAAGTGATACCAGAGCATAGGTTACGAGTTCGATACACATCCAGCTCGTGTTGGGGGGAGACTGTTGGACATTGGATAAACCAACGCTCCCCGTGTGTTTCGTTACATGGACTAACTGCCTCTCGTGGATCCTTATCTCTAGCGATGCGAACATTGACTAACCCCTGTGGGTTTTGGTCTAATGGCAATCGTAATTCCCAACAAGGTCAAGGGCAATAATGGAGCAATAGCCCACTATCACCTCAATTAAATCTCCCTACTCTTTACGGACTTTCATTGATGGGAGGAGACCCAGTATGATAAGGATCACAAAAGATGAATAGATCAAAGATAGGATGTGTTGAAGAATCTAGGGCAATTAGGTGTAGTGTGATTCTTTGTTACTTGATAACAATTTGTGGAGTCTCTTTACTTTTTCTTGTTAGCTTAATCTTCTTCTTCTTCTTATTAATGTGCATGTGTGTACTTCATCAAACTGCTAAAAAAAATAAGAACAAGAACACAAGATGTTGGCTCTCTACCAGGGCCAAAACTTCTCTTCTCTTGAGATGAAAACCCTTTAGTAAGTCTCTCTTATTGAGACTTCTTATTGATTAGTGCCAAACCCTAGACCCCTGACTAGGATATCCTCCAAGCACAAGTCAAGTCCTTCCTCTATTTTGCTCTTTGTTCCCGGCACATAGACTTCCTCCTTCCGGCACTTTGCTTCCCAACACTTCATCCTCCTTCTTCAATCTTTGTCTAGAGATAGTTCTTGCTCATGTGAGCTTCTTGATGTGATGTGCTTCCCTTTTACTTAGAGATGATCTTCACTCATGAAGACACCCTTTCCTTGATCCAACGAGCTTCTTCTTGAGATAGGTCTGCAAACTGGTGTAATTGAACAACAGCCCTAGTTTAGCTATGTGTAGTAGGAACCCTAGTGAATTAGGGCTCTTTTTCCTTCGCTACAGATAAAGACTCCTTCACTTGACTTGGGAGGCTTTATAGACTTGATCTTTCACTCAAACAATGATAATTCATGAATTGCTCTCTAGCTAATGTTATGCCACATATTTACCTTATTGTTCCTCGCACGTGACAGTTTCTAGCCCTAGAAACAATCTCTTACACTTCAGTCTTCTTCCTTCTTTCTTTGCTTGTCTTGGGACCCTTAGACTCGTCTTTCACATTCACCTTGTCGGCTTCTACCTTCCCTTATATCAGAGCTTGATTAATGACATTGAAAGGGAGAGAACAACCTCTATATATAGAGGACTATCCCTCCTTTAGGCCGACTTGAGGCCGACTAGCTGTCCTTAGGTCAACTTGACTATTTCTTCATTATTTTCTTTGATTTGCTTCTTGAGGAGGATGTTGCTGCATGGAGAGGACTTGCACTTGTCTTGTTGGTATTCCTTTGACCTTTATACTATTTTATGCATAGTATAACATGCCCTTAAGGTCTTCCATATTTTATTTTGACTATTAGACTCACCTATAGCACTTTAACTTGTGCTAGACCTAATTCAATGAGCAAGAAACTCATTGACATATATTATAAAAATAATATTTCTTTTCTTGAATAAATACAAATATCAAAAGTACATTTATGAAGACTAAACCTAGTTACATTTCCTTCAACACCACTTTCCCTAGTGAAGGAGTTGGCCTGCTTTGACAACTCAATATAGTTGGATCCTTTATTGGAAAGTGTTCTTGATTTATCTGCCCATGATCCTATCAGTTGTGGCATGTTCGATACAACTTGGGTTGAGATCTATTGGTGTCAGCTACTGAACAACGTTGGAGGTGTCTAGCAATAGGGGAAAGTATGGCTGCATTAGGTCCACATTGAATACTAGGTGCAGGCCAACGAATGACGGAATGTTGAGCTCGAAAGAATTTTCCCCTACAACTTTAGTGATGGCATAGGGAAAATATTAGAGTAGGTCAAGCTTGTGGTGGGCCCCAACGAGGTGCTCCTTCTACAAATGTAACCAAAATTTGTCGCCCACCTATCACTTGTGTGGCACCTGATGCTGATCATGATGTTGTTTGTACTTAGCATTTGCTTTATCTAATATGTCATGGACTTGCTGGTAGATGTGCTAAATGTGCTCAATGAAGTTGTTAGCTCTGTTAGCTTTGAATTGGTCATGAGTTGAATATGCTTGAGTAGCTTCAAGTGGTATGACAACATCAATGGGACATAGTGGCTGGAATCCCAATCCCACCTAGAAGGGGTTGTGGCTAGTTGAGTTGTGGGGAGCTCTATTATAGATGTGCTAGACATAGGGGAGGCTTTCATCCCATGTGCATGGATGATTCAAGTTTTACATGTGCAAGATGCGCACGATCATCTTGTTAACAACCTTTGTCTAGCCATTAGTTTGGGGGTGGAAGGCCATGAACTTAGTGAGATTGGTATCCAAAAATGACCAATGACTTGAACATAATGTACTTAAGAACCTATTGTCCCGATCTAAGATAATGGACTGTGGGATCCAAAAGTGTACCCATACTTTTTTAAATAAGAGTTTGGTAGAGGATTCTGCTATGTTGCTCCTCTTGCAGGCCACCATAATGACCATCTTAGAGAACCTATAGACGACCATGAAAACACAATCATTTCCATGCTTGGTAGAAAGAAGACTCAACATGTAATCCATGGAGATGGATTCCTAGGGCCAACTCAAAGTAGGTAGAGGAGTACATTGACATTGATTCTTTATTGTAGGTTTGGCAATGGTGCAAGTAATGCAAGATTTTATGTACTTCCCAACATCCTGTCGAAGGTTCGACTAATAAAAATACTTTTGCAACTTTGCCACTATCTTTTCTACCCAAAAATGTCTAGTGACTCGACTATAGTGTGCCTCCCAAATCATCTTGGTAGGCTCACTTGAAGGAACACAAAGGTGTCCTAAGGGGCATAACAATGTGTCTTGTAGGTGAAAGTTTGGAACTTTCTTACCTTCCAGGAGAATCTGGTATGTGGTTCTAAATTCTAGATCACTCTTGTAAAGATGCAGTCATCCTGAAGTCTCGTGTCCACAAGAGTAGAGTACAGTGGTTAGCGCCATAACTGGCGGTTGATTGAGGCAGTGTACAACTTAATTGGTGTTGCCCTTCTTGTACTTAATGTTCAAATGGAAATGTCGCAGATACGTGGACCATTTTTTATGATGATTGTTCTGCAACTTTCCTTGTGCCTCTATGAACTTCAAGGGTCGGTGCTCTGTGTGGATGACCATTTCCTTCCGTAGAATGTAATACTTCCATTATCGGCAGGCTTTCACAATGGAATACATCTATTTGTCATAGGTGGGATACTTTTGGACTATATCTAAAAGTGTCTCACTATGATATGCCACCAGATGCCCTTGTTGGGTAATAAATGCACCAAAAACATAGTCAAAGGCATCTGTCTCAATTTCGAATGGTTGTTGCAGGTATGGTAATGTGAGCATTAGTGCAGAGAAGAGGTGATGCTTCTACTCGACAAATGATTTTTGTTGGGATTCAGACCAAAATAAATTCTCTTTTGCTTTTCCCATGGTGACTTGACTCAAAGACTGAGTGATATGAAAGAATCTCAACACGAACCTATGATAGAAATTGGCAAGACCTAGAAATTTGCGGAGCTCTACTAGAGTGGTTGGGGCTAGCCAATCCTGCATAGCTTGTATCTTTGTTGGGTCCACATGCACACCTTGCTCATCAATGATGTACCCCAGATATTGAACCTGGGTCATACAAAAAGTGAATTTCTCTAAACTGGCACACAATTTGTGTTGTAATAGGGTTTGGAGGACCTGTTTAATATGATGTATGTGCTCTTCCCAACTCTGCATGAAGATCATGATGTCGTCCAGATATACTACCACGAACGAGTTGGTGAAGGGACACAATATGTCATCCATCAACTACATGAAGGTTGTGGTGGAATTTTTCAAACCAAAAGGCATGACCAGTCATTCAAAAAGGCCCTCCTTAGATTTCAAGGTAGTCTTCCACACATCAGAGGGTTCAACTAGTACTTAGTGATAACCAAACTTAAATTCAATCTTGCTAAGGTATTCGGCCCCCTTGAGCTGGTCCAAAAGGTCTTCAATCCATGGGATTGGATACCTATTCCAGATAATGATATTATTCAACGCTTGATAGTGAATACAGATCCTCTAGGTTCCATTCTTCTTCTGTACCAACACGATCAGGCTCTAGCAAGGTGATGAACTTGGGCTGAAGTGCCCTTTCTACAATAGCTCCTGAATTTGCCTCTTGATTTCATTATTCTCCATAACATAGCATTGATAGATTGGTCCATTGGGTAGCGACGTGCCTAGGGCCAGATTGATGTAGTGCTTGACTTGACAATTTAGGCGTACTCCTATGGGTGAGTTGAAGACATGCCAGTACTCCTCCACGACCTTGTCCATCTGTTGATGTCATATGGAGGAGCATTGTCTAGAGGCTTTGGATGTGGCCACAATATTCCTCTTGCTCTAAGGGTGAATAATACGGAAGACAAATTTACCAGCCTGGGAAATGATCTTACTGCATTGTGTAGTAGAGATCAAAGAAAAGGCGGTAGGCAACGCTATCTTTGGTATCTTGTATAATTTCTAACCCAAAGTAATAATAATAGAACGAGGTCTAGATTCATATACAACATTATGCTTCCATAGGTACAACTGACCTAATAAAACATTGTAGACTTCCAGATGTAATAGCCCTGGTGAAAATTCCATGTAATAAAAGTTAAAAACAATAACCACTAATGAATGAGACACATATTCCAAGTTGAATGTTGGGAAATACATCCTAGGAGGTGTTCATTTGGTTGTTTATGGCTAAGGAAATTGGCAAAGGCATTGGCTAAGGCATTATAAGGGAAAAAGACATTTTTGGCACATTTATTTATGAAAATAATGGAAATTAGGAGAAAAAAAGAGGTGAAAGGTCACATGTAACATGTGAGGAGGAAAATGAAGGAAAATAATGGAAAATGAAGAAAATAGAGGCCTCATCCATAAAAAGGCTTTTGAGGATCAATTGGTAACCTTTTGTAACTTCAATATTGGAGCTCTCTCTCATTATTCTCTCTCTCATACTCTTGGACACTTAGAGTTTTCTTGGAGCACTCTTGGGGGTGTGGCATACTCGGATTCTTGGAGCAAGAAAGAAAAGGAAAAGCAGGAAAGTGGAGGCATTGGGATCGACAACTACATTAGATTTGCTTGCTGGTACCAAGTTGCTTGTATGATTTTTTCACTAGTTTGGTCATGCATGGCATATGCATGTGGATTTTTGGTCATGATGTGTCATTGGCATGGAGGATTGCCTGGATTGACAATGGACTGCTTAGCCTTTCAATTTCTTGGATAGCCATGGAGTTTGTGGGTTTAATTCATTGTTGTGGTTTTGGTTGGTTCTCATGCTTCCTTAGCTTGGGTTGAGTTACTAGTTCTCATAGCTTTGGATGGACAAATGCTCTGGAGCCTTATAACATCTTAGGTTGAGTTACTAGTCATGTAGCCTTGGTTGGAAAAACGCTCTGGAGCCCTTGGTGGGTTGAGTTACTAGTCTTGAAGCCTTGGTTGGAAAAACGCTCTGGAGCTCGGCAACAGCTATGGGTTGAGTTACTAGTCCCGGAGCCTTGGTTGGAGAAAACACTCTAGATCCCTAGATGGCTAGGATGGAGACCAATCTAGTGGTGGTTTTGGTGATGTCCGACCATGAGGTGGAATCATTGTTTGATGGGTTGAGGTGGATGGCCTCTGGAAGCCCTAGATAAGTTTTGATTGATGTGTTCTATGAGATCCCACATTCATGCTTGGAATATGGCACAGGGATAAATGGATGAAGAGAGATTTGGCTCAGCCATTCTATGGTCAGGTGGAATGTGGAAGTCCCATCCCGAGTTTGGATTTTGAATCATTAATGAAAGGTTATTTCTCCTGGTATTTCTATCATCATTTTTATGGATTATATGTGGTCTATATAACTATAATTTCATGAGTATTTTCTACTGCTATTATGTTGGTTATGTATGTGTTTGATGACAACAACCATGTGTGGCTCTCATCATGTTTTTACTTATAATTAAATGATCAATGTATCTATGACCTAATGGATGGAATGGAAGTTGATGTTGAGGCATCAATGGTTCTTAGTGATTCTCAGCAAAGTATGAACCCCTATGCTCAGAATTGTGAATTACACCCGTAGATTACACATTTTCAAT
>APFE030367065.1:178977-212312 GCA_000404065.3 Pinus taeda
ACATCTTCTGCTTCAGCCTCCATGTACTCTTCCTGTTTATTGATGGAAATATCCTATAATGTAATTTTCTTCTTTTTATACCAGAGCTTCAGGAATTTCTTCTGCACATTAATATTGATAGTACCTGCAGATTCCATCCAAGGATATCCCAAAACAACATCCATATTATCCATCTCTGAAGTATAAAAATCTCCATTCAACACATACTTATCCATAGAAAGCTTCAAATCCTTATAAATCTGAACATCCTCATCATCCACTTGTGTTTTTTCAATGTGTTTGGCTGGAACTTGCAATTTTTTTGCCAAATTAACATTGATAAAATTATGCTTGCAACTAGGATTTAGAGACACAACGATCTTCTCCTTTTGAATCAACCCATGAACCTGCAATAAGGATATACTAGTAGGAAATAACTCCACATATTTCCCCTTATCTTGTTTTCTAACCCGAGACCATTTGTCCATAAGGAGTTTTTTTATTTCTTCATCTGAGCATTTGGCCAAGTTAGTGATGCCCAGTGATTTCCACCATATGGTTGCCTCTTCTTTCAAAAAATGTGGTACCATATAATTCCATCCCTCCCCAAATATGTTCTTTAGATTTTGTATGAATTCTTCAATAGTAGGGCTATCATCTTTTCCATTAAACTTTGCCATGAAGAGGGTTTGAGAAACAATTCGCTTACTTGGCGAAAATTTGAAAGGGCCACAATTCCGTCAATATTGCTTAGAATCCTTATTATAACCTGTTTTCAGAAATGGAACAATCATTCTACATCTGCCTATGTGATAGAAATCTTGATCCAGGCACTAGAATTTCAGATCTGCGCTGCAACTCTCCCGCCGTCACCAAAATTTCTGCAAAAAAAACTGATCTTAAATCAACGATATCTCCCTCATCCGGACTTCGATTCGACCGATTTTTTTTTTTAAATCGGGTATTTTTTCACATAGAATCCAAATCTACAATTATATTTTTCATATCTTTACTAGGACATCCAAATTTGTGCCACAAACTCGCTTCCCTGAAAAATTATTTGTAACCCCACTGTTTTTTAAATCAGCGATATCTCCTTCATCTAGACTCCGATTCAGTCGATTTTTTTTTTGAAATCGGATATTTTTTCACATAAAAATAAATATGCAATTAGATTTAGCAGATATTGCACCAAAATGTATAGATCTGATCTGTAAACTCGCAACCCCTGAAATCCTGCAAAAATTAAAAAAAAAATTTGCCACTTTTTTTTTGCCCAAGAAAGTGCTTTGATACCAATTGTTTTAGAGCTAACCCACAAATATATGAAAATATAAATAAACCCAAGAATAACAAGATCTGAATAGATAGAAATGCTTCTTTATTATCAAACCCTTAAGGTAGGGAAACACCATACAATCACTCCTTAAGGAATGAGAATACTCCACAAGCCATATGCATGTTCATACAATAATCCTTGACACAACTTCTTGATGTGGAGTCTCTAGCCTCATACATACAATACCATGGATCATTACCATGGTTCCCTCATACCATCCACTAATACCATGGGCCCATTACATTATTACATTATTACCTTGGGTACCTCCCTTGGTACCCCATATTATCCCCCCTAGGTATATAACACTATTTTTCACTATTTTATTATTGTTGTAATTCTCAGTTTGTAACAATGATATCATACGCCCTAAAATCACATTTAAGTTGGTAAAATTAGCTTTAAATCACAAAATTTGAATTTTTCTAGAATTTGGCCATTTGGGCATCAAGGATCTAGCCTAAATCTAAAGTTTTGTTTGCTTGAATCAGTTCTAAATTTTTTTGAATAACACACTCTAAAAGTCCTAAAAACTTGATTTTCCAATTTTGTAAAATTTTCCAAGTTTTTGGTCAAATTTGGCATTGATTCAAGCATTAATAGCTCACTCTCCATGCACTTTCCTTACTATTGTAATTAACATTTCATATCTGATATAACAGTGGCAAAATACATCTTAAGAGGGAAAATACATATGATTCTTAAGTTGGCTAAGTTCATTTGGTAGTTGGATTTCTCTTTATGACATTTCGCAAGCATATACACTTTGAAATCAATACCTAAAGTGAATTTCCTTGTTGTTGTCATAATAGTCACTTATTGCTCATAAAAGGATCATTGGAACATAAAGTGCGTAAGTGTTTTCATAGTTCTATATTTTGTTGTTACTTGTTCCTAACATTTAGATTGTGGAGGTGATTAACATTGTGTTTTTATTGTGAGTTTATGTGTTATAAGAATTCATATTTCACATCTAATAAGCTCACTCACTAAAGCACTTAAATCGTAAATCATCTTGGTGATCAGTCTCTTGGGCATATTGGTATCTTGTGAATCTGGTTGACTTTCGCTTAATAATTGGCATTGAGTAATAATATCACACATAATCTTGTTTGGAATCATCTTTGGTAATTGTGATTGGCATATTATAACTTTGTGGCTAATTGATAAGTGGATAAATCGCTCTAAGTTCTTGCCAAGAATTGGTTAAGAATCTTGTATATTAATCTATAGTTGAATCTGCACTTGTATCTTTAATCACTTACCTTGTTTAATATTGTTATCTCATCATTGTTAAGTACTCTTGCTATAAGATAATTCACATTAAGTACTTAAATTACATAAAATAATCTTAACTCAAGATAATTCCACTCATAATCATTGCATAAGCATCCCAGGACTTAGTTGATAACCTACCTCCAAGCATAAGCTTGGTTGATAGACTCTTAGGGAAACTTGTTTCCAATTAGCTTGAGAGATTCAACCCTTCTTAGTGGTTAACACAATGACCTTGTGATCTAGGTGGATGTTGGTGGCCACCCACCTATGCCACTTGGACCCCCACAATTGTCTCTTTCAGTTTTTCAGTTTCCGTAATTGTAGCACAATTTACTATTTTTAGCAGTTTTTCGAGTCTTGAACTTCCAGAGTTGTTTTTAGGCCCTAAACGATGTTTTTTGGGAAATTTGGGAGCAACACGGGTCCTTGGTCTGATGTTTCTCTTCCTAAAGTTATAGTTCTCAGATATATCTTTCTAACGAGATATTGTACATGTCAAATGGAGATCGGGTGCCAAAGTTACGACCCTAGGAAGTTGATGTACCAATTTACCCAAAACAGGGCCCATAGTTTGGCATTTCATCTTCTAAGGTTAGGTTTTTGGATGTTTAGGGTTTTCCATTGTTTATAAACAATAAATAGGCCTTCGAGCCTCATTGTAACACAGTTGAGAGGCATGTAGCTGCCACATCCCTTCTCAGAGATAAGCTACCATCGCCCTAGTTGGTTTATTTCCATTTTTGTTTGTAAGCATATTTCTGTATTTTACATTAATGAAATGAAGTATTTTTTCCGCTGCATCTCTATGTTTATGGTTATCTCTATAATTTGTTGTGTTCTTGTTTAAATCCGGAACAGTGGTATCAGAGAAATCTACTTTTTCTTTGTTTTTATTTACATGTCCCCATCGAGGTCGGGATATAAGGTGTTGGGGCTTGAACTGGTCGAACCTTTACAAGACCAACCTCGCAAATCTCGACGACCTCCCATGGCGGATGAAAAGAAAGACAAGGGGGTAAGAGATCCTATCAAAATCTTGCTCGAAGAAGCTCTCGAGCGACAAAGGAATGTGATGATGGAAAACTTTGCCCAAATCTTTTAGCGGCTACCCAGGGGTGATGCATCAGCTTCCAACAGCTACTCTGGAAATGCCACACCGTTTAAGGTACGAGTTAATTTTGAAATCCCCATATTCAAGGGTTAGATAGACACAAATGCTGTCAATAAATGGTTAAATATGCTCTAGGGTTATTTTTCTGTTCATGATTTTTCCAGTCGGGAAAAGATTATTTTCGCTCTTCTCAAAGCTACCCCCCACGTCAAGGATTGGTGGGAAACCTACTGTGAGTAGAAGGATGAAACTACAGGCTCACTATTTTCAGTCGCACCACTTGGAATTCATTCCAAGATTCCATCAAGGAGTAGTACTATCCTATCAAAAGCTATCAGGACAAATACATAAAGTGGACCACGCTGCAGTAGGGATGGGACCAAGATGTGTTAGAGTTCACAAACATTTTTCATACGCTTCACACACAATTGGGTATTAAGGACTCTGAGTTGCATTTGGTACTCAAATACCATGGATTCCTACACAGATACATCCAGGAAGAGATGGAGTTCTTGAACATCTCCTCACTTGGCACAACGTACTGATACACTGTCAAAATAGAGCAAAAGTTTAAGCAGAAGAAGCGGGACTTTGGATCTACGAATCTGAAGCAAGGGAAAGGCTTCCCCAAATCGTAGAACTAAGGAAAAATCCAAGGTGGGGAAACCCAAGAAAAACTGTCGAAGCCACAGGAAAAGAACAACACCATGAAGTTAAAGAAGGACATAGGAAAGTGGTGTGAGTTCCACAAGAGCCCCAATCACAGCACAAGTGAGTGTCGGACCAAGCAGTTGATGGTGGCTGAGTTGAAGGATTTAGAATCAGATGCATGTTTCAACCCAGAGTCAGAACCCAACAAGGGGAATGGAAAAGGGAAGCAGATTATTGATGTGAAGCCCAGCGCCACTGTTGTCACTACCAAGATCCATAAGAATGAGTCCAAAGATCCAGAGTAAGGGGAGCATCTTTTCCACTCACAGATGTGGGTGAAGGGTTCACTTCTACAATTCATTGTTGATAGTGGGAGCCAAAAGAACGTCATTTTAGCAGAGGTCATGAAGCAGTTGGGTCTACCGACTGCACCACACCCCTAGCCGTACAGTATCGGGTGGCTATCTGTGAGTTCGCCAGTAGTGCCGCCTTCCCTACAGTATCAAACCCTTCATAGACGAGGTATTGTGTGACGTTGCACCTCTGGATGTTTGTGATGTACTATTTGGCCAACCATACTTCTGGAGGCGACATGTTGTGTATGAGTCAAGGCCTCACACTGTTATTATTTCTTTGGGTAATTCATTATACAGGATACCGGAGGTAGCCCCACCTACTGCCACCTCTTTGATCATTGATAAGAAATGCAACAAGCTCATCTCCCAGACTATGAAATTAATTTTTTGTCTGGTTCACTCCCAAAGTAAGGGGAAGATCATCGCCACATCCATGACCCTTGCGCATGGGTCCTCCACGTAGTAGCAACAACAAAAGTATACGGTCATGAAAGAACACATGAACAAATTCTCCTCATCTTGAGGGGAACGACACAAGTTTCAGGTGGGCGACAAAGTTTGATTACATATGCAGAAAAAACGCCTTACAAGAGCCCATCAGAAGCTCAAACCACTTCGAAATGGTCCTTACACTAGTACCAAGGTTGTGGGGAATAATGCTTTGGAGCACAACATTCCTCCATTCCTTCACTTGCACCAAGTGTTCAATGTGGAATGCCCTTGACCATGCTTCCCACCATTACTGGACACATCAGAACAACTCACCAGCGACCAAGTTCAGCAGATGGAAGAACTCAATGGAATGGGGACCATTGATTCCTAAGGGGGGAGGAACAGTCTAGGTGGATGTTGGTGGCCACCCACCTATGCCACTTGGACCCCCACAACTATCTCTTTTAGTTTTTCAGTTTCTGTAATTGTAGCACAATTTACTATTTTTAGTAGTTTTTTGGGTCCTGAACTTCCGGAGCTATTTTGAGGCCCTAAACGATGTTTTTTGGGAAATCTAGGAGCAAGATGGGTCCATGGACTGATTTTTCTCTTCCCAAATTTATAGTTCTCGGATAGATCTTTCTAACCAACTATTGTATGCGTCAAATGGAGATCGGTGCCAAAGTTACGACCCCGGGAAGTTGATGTACCAATTTACCCAAAACGGGGCCCATAGTTTGGCATTTCAACTTCTAGGGGTAGGTTTTTGGATGTTTAGGGTTTTCCATTGTTTCTCAACAATAAATAGGCCTTCAAGCCTCATTGTAACACAGTTCAGAGGCATGTAGCTGCCGCATCTCTTCTTAGAGATAAGCTACCATCGCCCTAGTTGGTTAATTTCCATTTTTGTTTGTAAGCATATTTCAGTGTTTTACATTAATGAAATGAAGTATTATTTCCGTTGCATCTCCGTGTTTATGGTTATCTCTCTAATTTTTTGTGTTCATGTTTAAATCTGGAGCACCTTGTAGTCGTCAGAGCCACAGTCTCTGCAGTGCCAGAGGCACTGGGTGGTTGGAACACATGGGGAGGTATCATTAATTAGGCCACTTCTTTCTTCCCATTGGCTTCCATCTCACAACCTACACTGAAGATTGTTTCTCAAAATAGTAAACTGAGAGGTTTAACTTAGACTAGGCATTTAATCTAAAATTAGCCAACACCCTTGCATCTCACCTAGTTCTTAGGAATTGCATCTCATATAGGTTAGTCTATCATATTAAGTAGTGGGTGTCCATCTGGTTACTTGGTCTAAATTTGTGATAAGAAAGAATTGTGACTCCATAAGGCATTGTTCTGATATCTAAATCTAATTAAATCCTTAAGTCTTGCTAATTTGGACCAAGTAGCTAGGCCACTCATTCGTGTCTCCCAAGAAAGTTGATTTCCAACTTTTTTTCCTTCACCTCATTCCATAGGGCTACCCACCATAGCCTGTTGTTGGGAGATAGCTAGAATGGAGTGGGCGGGCATCAGAGTGACAACCCCCCCCTGAGAAGTTGTTGTGGTGTCTGTACAATATGGGCAGTAACATTTTTTGGCATCATTGTCGAGGACCAATTTGTTGGGCCTTGGTGTTGAAAACACTCTCATTAATCTTCATAATCTTCTCGCCTTTGGACATTCTTCATCTTCTCATCACCTTATCTTTTGTTATCTCAATAATATTCTCCTCTTTTTCATTCACACCATTAGTACTTGGACATTAAGGTTGGTTTCCTGTTTGGGTGGCGACTCCATTTTTTCATCCATTCACAAGAATGTACTCTAGAAGAAATCTTGGTAGCTTGGTTAAGCCCGCTCCAGATCTTGAAATGGTTGTAAGAGCCTAGTTAAACAAATTACATTCTAGAGATCATTTAAATTTTCTGAGACAGGAATATTCTGTCATTGGTCTCCATTTTCTTTTCATCAACCATCCTATAAATCAAGACATCATGGGTGACTTATATGGGCCTTGCAATTTCACCAACATTCATGGATATCTACACAATTTTCCAAATGAGTCCACTATAAGTAAGATGCCTCTTTTATAGGGTAACACTGTTATTAATGTTGGTAGTCATATAAAGAAGTTCAATTTCTTTATCCAAATATTTTTCTCATGCTACCGCTTATAATCATGAGGATGTTCGAATGAAATTATTTGCGCTTTCTCTAGAAGATTATGCTCTTGACTGGTTTCAAGATAAAGTTGACAATTCCGTCGATTCTTTTAGATCCCTTCTTGATGCATTTAGAGATAAGTATGGAGATAAGAGGGAAGGAAAGTACTTGGTTAAGGAATTCAACACAATTAATAAAAGAGAAAATGAAAAGGCCTCCTGATCCTAAAATTAATATGTTCAGAAAAGAGTTTCACTTTCCTTTAGAAGATTGGATGGAAGATATTAAAAATAGTTGTGATGTTGAAACTCTTAACTTAGGTAATATTAAGAATGAAAATGAGTATTGGCTTGATGATCCCTCTATCCAAGACATAAGAGAATCGACCTATGATTTTCTTAAAGGTAATCCTGGTTCCAAATTGGGAGAATGGATCAGCCAAATAAAAATATATGTGCTTATCACTTAGATCATTAAAACACCAATTCAAAATAATGTGGTCACAGAGGAGGTCAAGGTTTCTCCAAAAGTAATTCCTAGAGATGAGCACTAAGCTCCCCCTTTCTTTGTTCTATGAGATGATTGTGCCAAGGTTAATGAAGTTCCAAGCGAAATGTACCCTCTCAAGGATATTTTGGAAGAGCTTGTTGTGATGCAGTCCAACATTGGAAATTATGTTGTCCTTTTTGATCCTTTAGATTCTCCAAAGGATGAATTAGAGTCTAAAGATCAAATGTGGCACATGAATTTTGATGGTGCTTTTTCAAAATTAGGTAAATGTGCCAAAAAAAATTTAACCTCACCTCTGGGGCATGTGCTCAAATTTTTTTTCCACCTAGAGTTCGAAGCTACTAACAATATAGCTGAGTATGAAGCTTTCTTGCTAGGCTTGGAAATAGTTAGGGATCTTAGAATAAAATCATTAGTTGTGAAAGGTGACTCAGATCTTGTCATCAAGCAAGTCAAGGATATATTCTCATGCAAAAGTGATAGACCCATGAAGTATAGAAATGTTGTATGGGATAGCTTGGAGTTATTTGATGCATTTTGCCTACACATTATTCCTAAAGAAGAAAATGGTCAAGTCGATGAACTTGTTGCAGCCACTTCCACTTTCCAAATATCTCATGATTTAATAAAGGATAAAGCCAAAATGGAATTCATTTGTAGACCATCAGTTCTGGATAATGTGGAGCACTTTCAAGTATTTGATGATGAAAATAAAATTGTTCGTTCCTTAATCATTTAGACGAATTTGAAAATTTTGAATCTTGTCCTAAGGAAGAAGGGTCTAAACTCAAAAGAAAGGATGTGGTAAATCACACCTTTGGGAACATGGTAGCCATGGAACAACTCTTTAATAGAAATAATGTCGAGGAATTCATTGAGGTAAATATTGGTTTTCCTGAAAATCTAAAGATGGTTAAAATTGACAAAGGAACTTTTGAAGAAGAAAGGGAAGATTTAATTTATTTTCTCATTGAATATCAAGATGTCCCATCCTTTTACTATGACAAGCTCAAGGGATACATAAAGGATGCTATTCAACATACAATTCCATTAAAGGATGAAGAGGCCAAACCTTTTAAGAAGAAGCTTAGGAAAATAAATACTAAATTGGCACCTTTTGTTTAGAAATAGTTGCAGAAAATGTTTGCTGCAAGTATCATAAGACAAACTTGACATTCCTCATGGTGTTCAAACCTAGTCATTGTTAGAAAAAATAATGGTGCTATTCAGCTATTGTTGATTTTCGAAATCTTAACTTAGCTTGTAAAAAATATAATTATCCATTACCCAACATGGAAAATACGCTGCAAAGGATAAGGGTCTGGTATGATGTCATTATTAGACAATTTTTCTGGTTATAACCAAGTTTGGGTTAAGGAAGAAGATCGTCATAAAACCACCTCCACCATGCCTTGGGGAACTTTTGAATATCTCAGAATGCCTTTCGAGTTGACAAATGAAAGGGATACTTTTAAGAGGAATATGGAGTATGCTTTCAAGGGATTAATTGGGAAAACCATTGAAATCTATCAGGATGACCTTACTATTTTCTCTAAGGATGGTAAATCTCATATCAACTATCTAAAGTAGGTTTTTGACAAATGTCGTGAATTTGGTATATCATTAAATCCGACCAAGTCTGTTTTTGGAGTAACTTAAGGGAAATTATTGGGTCATATCATCTCCAAGGATGGCATTAAGATTGATCCTTCAAGGGTTGAGGCTATTCAGAAAATTCCATTACCTCATAATCTTAAATCCCTGCAGTTCTTCCCAGCTAAAAAAAATTTCCTCAAAAGATTCATTTTGAACTATGTTGAAATTGTTAAACCCATACAATACCTTCTAAAGAAAGATGAAAATTTATTTGGAAATAGGAAGGTAAAATAGGATTTCAAAGTATCAAGGATGTTATAGCCAAAGCTCATGTTTTAGTTAGTCCAGATTATTCAAAGGACTTGATGATATTTTCATTTTCTTCTAAAGACACTATAGAAGATATTATATTGCAGAAGAACAAACATGGCCATGAGAAGCCAATTGCCTTCATGAGAAAATCATTGCAAAATTCAAAATTAAAGTACAACATTATTGAAAAACAAGCTTATTCATTGGTCAAATCCCTTAAGCATTTCGGGACATATGTGGGCTATTCAAATATTATCGCATTTGTCCTGCACTCAGCTATTAAAGATATATTAACTCAAATTGATTGCTTAGGAACTCATGCTAGATGGGTAACTACGATTCAAGAATATGATATTGATATTAGACCAACCAAGCTTGTCAAAGGTCAAGGATTAGCTCAAATATTGACAGAAAGAAATGAGAAATCCTTAGAGATGGTTTGCTAGAATGAGATTGTTGAGCCTTCTATCTCCCCCAAGCTTCATAAACTGGAAAGGATCGAATGGTATAAGGACATCATTTATTATTTGACAACTCTAACTTGTCTTGATCACTTGGTAGCCCATTAAAGGAGGTCTCTTAGATTAAAGGCATCCAAATATTGTATCTTAAAGGATGGCCTTGGATGGAGAAATCTGGATGGGATGATACTCAGATGCATTTATAAGGATGAAGCTAAGAAGCTTATCATTGAGTCCCATGTAGGATTTTGTGGAGGGCGCTTTGCAGCAAAAACCAAACCCCGCAATATTTTGCATGTTGGATATTATTGGCCCACCATTTTTTTAGATGTGCATAAATTTGTTAGAAAATGTCAAGAATGTGATCCTTTCACAGGGAAATAGAAATTAGCAACCTTTCCTCTCCATCCAGTCATAACGAAAGCTCCTTTTCAGCAATGAGAGTTGGATTTCATTGGTAAATTTAAGCAAAATTCTAGTAATGGTTATTCATGGATTCTTACCACAACAAATTACTTCACGAAGTGGGTTGAGACCATTCCGACAAAGCATGCTATTGAAAAGGTTGACATGGAATTTATTGATTATCACATCGTTTCCCTATTTGGTGTTCCATCCAAGATCACGACTGACAATGCCAAAGTTTTCAGCTCTTCCAAGTTTTCCTCTTTTTGTTACAAGTATGGTATTATTTTATCTCATTCTTGAAATTATTATCACCAAGGAAATGGCATGGATAAATCAAGCAATAAAAATTTAATCACCATCATTAAGAAGATTTTTGGGGATAATAAATGATCTTGGAATAGTAAGATCAAAGATGCATTATGGGTAGACAAGATCACGAAGAAGATGGATACTGGGAAAATTCCATTTAAACTTGTTTATGGTTTGGAAGTAAGCTTGTCTATTCATATTAAGCTTTCTGCTTATCATCTCCTTCAGCACTTTATAAAGGACAAAGATGCAATGCAAAAAATGATAGATCAGATAATGGAACTTGACAAGGCTTGCAGAGACACTTTTGATAACATATGTCAGACTCAGGCTAGAACTAAAGAGGGATTCGACAAGGCTACAGGAACAAGTCTCTACAAATTGGTGATATGGTATTATTATGGGACTGCAGGAATGAGAAGCCCGAAAACCATGGAAATTTCGACAATCTATGACTTGGGCCATACACAATTAGAGGAATTGCTAGAGAAAATTATTTCTATCTTAATACTTTAGAGGGTGATCTTGTGGACCTACCAACAAATGGGTAGATGTTGAAGTAGTACTACAGAGATGACATTTGATACCATAGGGAATTGTTTTGTATAGTATCTCTAACCCTACTCTCTTTTATTTTAGGTCATTAGATAATTTTATTTCACACATTTATATTATGCATTTTATGTTTTAGTTTGATAGATTAGAATTTTCTACTCCAGTGACATTTATTATGTATGCATGATGATTTTGATTTTGAATGGATATCTATTTGATGGACTTCTATTTTCTTCGATGCAGGATTCTGGGTTTCTCTCGCTACTTATTGGAAGCAATGTGTCCCCATATGGAGCTAGATGTTGCACAGTTTTTGTCAAAGTTCCACGGAAGCAAAAATACCAAGTTTTTTTCAACAAGATCGAATCATTTGTTTTCAATTTATGCGTCATTATAACCCATTCTGCAAGTTATGTAATGTAAATGATGTTAGTAAGGCCATGAAAGTATGTAACAACCCAGGTAAACCAATTATTTTGGCGAGAGTTTTATCCTAGGAGTTTTTTCTTCTCACTGATTCATTTGTGTTTCTAAACACAGATGGTCGGCAGAGTTTTTCTCTCTGTTTTCACCCTAAATCTAGGGTGGAATTCTTCGTCAAAGTCTTAGGTGATTCCTATTTTTCTCGTTGAGTGTTATGTAAATGTGATTTGGGAATAATTTAAGTTAGTTGGCTAAATTATTTTATTACAGATCACATGGTCTACTAGATCAAATTGTGTTGCAGATTGGGTGTGTAATTTGAGGGTCTAAGCCAAACGTGTATTCCCCCTTTGAGAGTTGAAATTGTAAATCTTATGTAAAAAAATATCTTAATGCATGGTCCCTCATACTTAGACACCATGGTTAAAATGTTAGAATTGAATCATTTGTTTGCAATTTATGTGTCATTATAACCCATTCTGCAAGTTATGTAATGTAAATGATGTTAGTAAGGCCATGAAAGTATGTAAAAACCCAGGTAAGCCAATTATTTTGGTGAGAGTTTCATCCTAGGAGTTTTTTCTTCTCACTGATTCATTTGTGTTTCTAAACACGGATGGTCGGTAGCGTTTTTCTCTCCGTTCTCACCCTCAATTTAGGGTGGAATTCTTCATCAAAGTCTTAGGTGATTTGTATTGTTCTTGCTGAGTCTTATGTAAATGTGATTTGGGAATAATTTATGTTAGTTGGCTAAATTATTTTACTACAGATCACTTGGTCTACTAGATCATATTGTGTCGCAGATTAGGTATGTAATTTGAGGGTCTAAGCTGAATGTGTATTCCCCCTTTGAGAGTTGAAATTGTAAATCTTATGTAAAAAAATATCTTAATGCATGGTCCCTCATACTTAGACACCATGGTTAAAATGTTAGAGGGTGTAAAAAATAATTAATCCCCTCAAGTGTCAATTAATTAATTTTTTCTGACAAAAATAATTAAATCCTAAGTCAGAAAATTAATTAACTAAAGTCAAATTAAAATGTCTTAGGAAAATTAAATTCTTGAAATGAAAAATTTGTGGGTCTTAAAACAATTAATTTTTGGAGGTCCTCCACCAAAGGACTATTGGATATTCCAAGAAAAAATGGACCCTTGGACTTTGGTGGTTAAGTCAAAGTCACATTTTTGAAGAAATTAGCTCAAAATAATTAATTTTGAGCTAATAAAAATGAAATTAAGTCATAAATTTGAAAATTCCTTAAAAATAAAAATTTTATGGTTAAGATTAAAAGATGATCAAGTATTTTTCAGTGGCTGAGATTATTTTGACAATAAACAAGCAAACTGGCCATTATTTTTCACTTGAAGGATTTATCTATAAATTAGAGAGTCATTTGAGTCTCTAGCCATCTGATTTCTAACTAAGAAATTGTTGTTGAAGCATTTGTGTAAACTATTGTCCCGCTCAAACTTTTATTTCTATTATAATAAATATTTTGGGGGTGCAATTCAAGGTGTTCCATGTTCATTGATTTGTGGTATGTATTGATTACGGGCTTTCCTATGTTGTGTTGATAAATGGTAAGATTTGTTTTTCATTAGATATAGATAAAATAATTCTATTGATATTTTTGGGCTAATATTAGGTGATTTATTCACCATATGATTAACAAATTTTCTTGAGATAAATACATAGTGTTTGCAGGTACTAATTCAGTCCTTGGTCTCCAGGTTCACAAACTGTGGGAAGGGATCAACATTGCTTGGATCCTGAATATTTATGTGGTGGATTTAATTTGCACTAAGGCTATATTGTGCATGGGGTTTCTAAAGTCTTCTTAGTCGTTTATCAAATAAAACAACCATAAAAAATTATTTCTCAAAAAAAAAATAAAAAAATTTAAACCCTTTTATATTTGTAAAATTTTGTGAATAATTTTGTAAACTATTTTTGCTAATTAGCGTTTTTGGGTTTTTATATTTTGTATATATTTGGGTGTTTTATTTTTATTTTTGCAGGTGAGGCCAAGAAAAGACTGAAGTAGAGCTAGATCTAGACCCTTGAGGGTAAGATCTACTCTCTAGAAACTTTTATAGGGCCAGCCATTAGAAAAATTGCAGCAAAATTTAGATCTAGAAGAGAAAACATTTTCTAAAGCAAGGGTTTCATTTTTTAAGCATCTTGAGCCCAAATCTAGCCCTCCTAGGGCCTACGTCTCCCTTCCTTGTTCTGCGTCAGCCCTTTTCAGCCTATGCATCATCCTTTAGGGCATCCAAAGGGCCAGTGTAAGCCCTTTAGAGCCTCAACTCTCACTTTTAGGCCATGTGTTAGGGTTTTAGGGCCTTCTTATGCTTGGTTGCTAAGCCTAAAGTCCTCGACCTCCTTTGCATCCTTCCTTCTTCAGTCCTGGCCCTTATGGGGCCCACGACAACCCTTTTTGGGATTTTTCTCCTTGTCATCTAGCCCTTTAGGCCTTCCTCTCTTCCGTGTCAGCCTTTTCTTGGCCTCTTTCGCCTTCCTATGCCCTTTCCTCAGTTTCCTAGCTTCCTTAGCCATTAATGCTAGCCCTATTAGGCCTAACATTGACCCTCCTTAGCCCTAATCTTCCTTAAATTTACCTATGATTTTTTTGGACTGAATACTTGTTGGCTTTGTAGGTTTTTGGTCTCAAAAAATCTATTTTTCAGGAGGCAACTTCATCCCAAAGTTTCAACAAATTTTGACTAAGGGATCTTCAAGGCCTTGGGCTTAGGGTTTACTCGCTAAACCCTAATTTTCACTATTTTATTAGTGTTGTAATTCTCAGTTTGTAACAATGATAA
This sequence comes from Pinus taeda, assembly GCA_000404065.3. Classification (NCBI taxonomy): domain Eukaryota; kingdom Viridiplantae; phylum Streptophyta; class Pinopsida; order Pinales; family Pinaceae; genus Pinus; species Pinus taeda. Next base: position 193,689 of record APFE030367065.1, read on the forward strand.
CATAAACCCTAAAATAACATTTAAGTTGGTCAAAACAACTTAAAATCACAAAAATTGAATTTTCCTAAATTTTGGCCATTTGGGCATCAAGGATCTAGCCTAGATCTAAAATTTTGTTTGCTGGAATTTTCTGCATAAAACACTAAATCTGTTTTAGAATTTTCTAAATAACACACTCTAAGAGCCCTAAAAACTTGATTTTTCAATTTTGGTAAAATTTTCCAATTTTGGGTCAAATTTGGCATTGGTTCAAGCATTAATAGCTCATTGTCCATGCACTTTCCTTACTGTTGTAATTAACATTTCAGGTCTGATATAGTGGAAAAATATATCTTAAGAGGGCTAATACATTTGATTCTTGAGTTGACTAGGTTCATTTGGTATTTGGGTTTCTCTTTATGACATTGGGCAAGCATATGGCTTTAAAATTGATATCTAAAGCGACATTTCTTGTTGCTGTCATAAGTCTCTTACTTTTGTCATAATAGTCACTTATTACTCATAAAAAGATCATTGGAATATAAAGTGCGCAAGTGTTTTCATAGTTCTATATTTCATTGTTACTTGTTCCTAACATTTACATTGTGGAAGTGGCTAATATTATATTTTTCTTGTGAGTTTGTGTGCTATAAGAATTCATATTTCACATTTAATAGGCTCACTCACTAAAGCACTTAAATTATAAATCATCTTGGTGATCAGTCCCTTGGGCATATTGGCATCCCCTGAATCCGGTTGTGTTTCTATTAATAATTGGCATTGAGTAATAATATCATACATAATTTAGTTTGGAAACATCTTTGGTAATTGTTATTGGCATATTATAACTTTGTGGCTAATTGATAAGTGGATAAATCACTCTAATCTCTTGCCAAGGATTGGTTAAGCATCTTATGGATTAATCTATAGTTGAAGCTTGCACTTGTATCTTTAAGCACTTATCTTTTTTAAGATTGTTATCTCATCATTGTTAAGTACTCTCACTATAAGATAATTCACATTAAGTACTTAAATAAGATAAATTAATCTTAACTCAAGATAACTCCACTCATAATCATTGAAGAAGCATCCTAAGACTTAGTTTGCATTAATAACTCACCTCCAAGCATAGGCTTGGTTGGTATACTGCTAGGGAAACCCTTTTCCAATTAGCTTGAGATATTCAACCCTTCTTATTGGATAACACCATGACCTTGCAATCATCAAAGCCACAGTCGAAGGCACTGGGTGGTTGGAACACAGGGGGGAGGTATTGTTAATCAGGCCACTACCTACTTCCCATTGGCTTCCATCTCACAACCTACTCTAAAGTCTATTTCTCAAAAAAATTAAGGGAGAGGTCAACTTAGACTAAGAATTTAATATAAAATTAACCAACACCCTTGCATCACACCTAGTTCTTAGGAATTTCATGTCATTATATAGGTTAGTCAGTCATATTAATCAGGAGGTGTCCATCTGGTTACTTGGTATAAATTTGTAATAAGAAATAATTGTGACTCCATAAAGCACTGGTCTCATCTCTAAATCTAATTAAATCCTTAATTATTGCTAATTTTGATTGACTAGCTAGGCCACTCATTTGTGTCTCCCAAGCAAGCTAATTCCCAACTTGTTTTCCTTCACCTCATTCCATAGGGACTACCCCCCATAGCCTGTTATTGGTAGACAACTAGAACGGAATGGGTGGGGATGAGAGTGACAACCCCTGCCCTGAGCAGTTGTCATGGTGCTTGTACAATTCGAGAAATAAAAATTCCTAATTATGGCAAGGATTTCTTGCTATATACCTTCGCTTCCGATTCATTTATTACGGTTGTATTGCTGCAAAAGGATAATGAAGGAAATGAATGGTCTATTTCTTTTATGAGTGTTGGTTTACAAGGGGTCAGAACTAAACTACCTTGTCATTGATAAACAAGCTTATGTTGTATATAAGGCAGTTAATCATTTCATTCCCTATCTCCTCAAATCCCACACGATTATATATGTGTTGAAAATATAGCAAGAAAATCTTAGTTTGACTTTGCCTTGGTGAAACTAGAGATAATTCGAATTTCCATTTCAGTAGAAATCTTAGTGGTAGTTAACTACGGTGACATGGAACTTGTCACTCAGTTAACTCAGTTAATTCAAGTTGGGGAAGCTTGATTTCAATTTAGTATGATTGATTGCTAATTTGTAGCAATCTGTTTCAGTTAAATTGAGTTTTGGTTAGTTAAAATAGGTCTAACTGCTAGAAGAACTAGTGGAGGTCAATTGTGTAAGTGGAACTTCAACCACACTCAGTGATCAACCAGCTAACTAATTAATCACCCCAAAATAATTGGTGCATGTAGAGAATTTGAATTACCCAGTTAAGATGGAGATTCCAAGGAATTTTACTATTAGTTGTAGACTATTCCAGTGTGTACGGGTGGTGCATGCAGTTAAAGAAAAACCTCGAGGAATTACGCAATCCAATTGAGGGAATTTCCTAAATAATAGGGGCTAATTTTGTCAAGGAGCCATGCAAGGAAATAAGAGCTTGGAGGGCTTGAATATTGCCTAAGTGTTGGCCATAATCATTTAGTTAGGTAGAGGGATAGACTATACACTTGCACGGTGTGCTCAGGCTTGAGAAAGCATATGTATTTCATCTCTATTCTTTGACTAATGAAATACAAATAGGAAGGGGTTTTGAGTAGTTTCTTTCCCCTAGATAAATCATTGTGAATGTGTGATAATTATTCAATCATGTTTATTATTTTTGTTCTTGATTGTGAATTAACATCCATAGAGAAGTAGAGTAGCTTCAAGTCTCGTGATTTAGTAAATTTCATTATCAATTTCAAATCTAGAAAATAATTTCTACATGGTATCAGAGCAGGATTCACAGTAGAGCGAAAATTTTCAAGTTGTTATTGGAGGAGGATTGATTGAATTCTTCAGAGCTAGAAAATGGATTTCTATGTACTAAGACTCGAGTATTACCTTGAGGGAAGCTCGGATTATGTTACTTGGAAGGACCACATGGAGGAAGTGCTGGAAGATAATGGATTGAAGGAATTCATCAATAATAACATCCTAAAACCAATAGTAGTTGATGCTCAAGATATAGCAGAATGGAAGAAGTGTGTATCCAAGGCGATGAGAATAATATTGGAGAGAGTACGAGGCCACGTTGTCTCAAATCTCCATAGGATAGAGACTCCACATGCAATGTGGAAAGAACTGACATATTTGTTCCAGAATATTAGTGACCACAGGAAGCTGGCATTGAAGGATAAACTTTGAAATATCATGATGCAGAAGAACGAGATTATTTTGCAGTATCTTTGCAGGTTCACACAATGTCGTGATGAACTTGTTCAAGTTGGTTTTACTATTGCAGAAGATGATTTGGTTAGCCTAGCCCTTCTAGGACTTCACAAGAGTTGGCACAACTACCAAGATTCAGTGAATGGGAGGGACAAACTACCTAATTGGGAATGCTTATGTTATGATTTGGTACAAGAGGAAATAAGGTGGAACACCAGAGATGTGACTTCATCCAAGGGTGAGGATGAAGAAAATTGTTCCTTGGCTGGAAAAGAAAAGAAGGGAAAAGAGAATAAATCCCAATAAAAACCAGAATCTAGTCAAGGGGGAAAGAAGGAAGACTTGTCTAGAATCAAGTGCTTTCATTGTTATGAATTTGAGTACTATGCCACAAAGCATCCACGCAAGAAGGAAAGAAAGAATACCTTAGGAGGAGAATTAGTTGAAGATTTGGTTTCACAGTTTGAGCTTGACTTTACTTTCATCACATCCATGGAAAGCACAGTGATGGGGAGTGTGTTGTACTTGGACAATTGTGCCTTGTCCCATATGACAGGGAATAAAGAATTTTCCAGTGACCTGGAGGAAAAATACTTGCAGATGTACATTAAGATGAGGAATACCAATCCCAATATCAATAAATTCAGAACTAGAACTTGCGCGTCAGAAGATGAGAGCGCGCGTCGGCGATTTGAAGAGTTAGGGTTCTCCTGACAGGAAGCCTGCGGCGGCAAAGCTCCTGCTCTGCACATTCAGAACCGTTCACCGCTGCCAGTACTCCAGGACATAGGCAGATCAGGCGGTCCCAATGATACCCCCACAGGGGGATGAGGCAGTCCTTAAGCCCGTCGATGGAAGCCAGCAAGGACCAGAAGGTAATGCAACTCCAGATTCAGCCAATCAAGGAAAATCCGCACAGGAACCACAGACAGAAGCTGATCCTCAAGGCTCAAATGAAAATCAAAAGGTTAGTTCGTCCACCTATAAACCCGTTGCCACTCATAGGCCAGAAGTTGAACTGCCTAGTGAAAGAATAAATGGAAGAATACAATACATGCATGATCATGCGCTCATAGGGAAATTTTTGGGCTTCTGGCCAAATGAAAGAGCTCTAAGAGGTTGGATAAATCATAAATGGAAGCCAAAGGGAGAAATAACCCTTCTCCTAGGGCCCAAAGGTTTCTTTACAGCTATTTTCAACTGCTTGGAAGATAGAAATAGAGTATTTGATGGAGGGCCTTATTTTTTCAACTCCGTTGGGCTCTATCTCAGAGAATGGGCAGCACGTTTTAATCCAGATAATGAAGACCTTAGTTATGCGCTAGTATGGATCCGTCTCTACTCGTTGCCATGGGAATATTGGGATGAAGATTCTCTAAAGTCCATTGGATCAATGATAGGGGATTTCATTAAAGTTGCTGAAGAAACCAAAACGGTGAAACCCACCACATTTGTCTCCTACGCTCGGATCTGTGTTTACATGGATCTAAAGCAACCCCTGCCGGACACTGTCAGACTTTTCCATGAGGATCATGACTGGGTCCAAGTGATTGATTATGAACAAGTACCCTTTCGATGCAGAAAATGTCATGCGATTGGTCATTTATTCCGAGATTATCCCCTGAATAAGAAAGAAGCAACACCACTGAATCCCGAATCCCAACAACAGAATGGCTTCACTAAAGTGACCAACCGCAGACGAAGCAACAAGAAGCCGAATGCTCCTCCAAAATCTTCACCAGGGGAGAACCAAAACCCTTCTACCAGCAATAGTTTTGAAGCGCTAGCAAAAATGACATCGCCAGATGAACTCAGCAAGGAAAAGACAACTCACGAGACAACAGCGCCGGAGAAATCAAGCCCGTCTCAGCAAAGTGAAAAAAATCCACAGATCTCCGATCCCGGAAGCAGCCCAGATATGGATATCGACAAACCTTTGCAGAGTAAAGAGAAAGGGAAGGAGGTAGACGAACATTCGCAAGAAACTCAACCCATGGAAGATGACAGTGATACAATTGATCTAGGGCAACTGGATCTCATAGGAATGGAACAAGCTTGCAAACTAGGGAACTTTGAAAAAATCCAAGAAACACAAGTTGACAATTTGGTGGAAATATTAAGCAAGGCACAAAAGAAGTACTCCCTTGGAATACAAACTGGAAGCAAATGGGATGGAAAGTTTGCTTTTAAAGACAGTAAAAAAAGAGGCAGAAAAACAGAGTTGGAAAGAACTATCAAGCTTGGAGCAATTCTAGTGGGGTCTGGCAGATATGCCAAACTCACTAAGTACTTCAACACCATCTTCAACCCTTCCCAATGAAGTTAATCTCTTGGAACATAAGAGGGCTCAATAGCCCCAGGAAAAGTAAACTCCTAAAAAACTTGATCATGGAAGAACAACCAGCAATCTTATTTCTCCAAGAAACTAAATGCTCTCTAAACTTTATAGAAAGAGCAGCGGCTAAAGCATGGGCGGGAGGCCAAGTAACAGCAGTGGAAGAGCAAGGAGCCTCAGGAGGACTTGCAATTCTTTGGGATGCCAGAAAGATTCAGTTAACTAATATTCATGCTAATAAAAGCTTCATTCAGGCCTGTTTTCATCTCATAGGTACCAACATTCATGGACATTTAACGAATGTCTATTTTCCCCAAGAAACGCAGCAGAAAGCAGCAATTCTACATTCAATAGCCAGGCTCAATCAGGACAGATTACATCCGTTGTGGGTAACAGGAGGTGACTTTAACATGATAGCTAACTCAGAGGAAAAGATAGGAGGACGCTGCAGACCCAACAAAGATGGAACACTTCTAAAGGACTTCATTCAAAGCAACTGGCTTATAGACCTTCCTACAGCTAATGGCCTTTATACTTGGACAAACAAAAGGATTATTCCCATGCAGATTGCGTCGCGTCTGGACAGGTTCTTGATCTCTGACAATGTTATCCATGTGGGAGGCGAATTTACAGCACACATTATCCCTTTCTCAAGTTCAGATCATTGGCCCATAGAAATGAATTGGAAGAGACCGGGCAACAACAGCAAAAAACCTTTCAGATTTGAAGCATTCTGGCTCTCACATCCAGAATTCAAGGATTTCATAACTACAACTTGGCAAAACAGCAACCCTATAGAGCAATCCAAAATGGCCAGATTTCAAAAGAAATTGAAGTTCTTAAAAGGAGAAATCAAGAAATGGAATAAGGAAAACTTTGGCAACATCTTTAAGGAAAAGGAATCGATCCTTCAGGATCTCAAATCCATTCAACAAAGACTAATTTTAGAAGGATGGACAGAGGAGCTGGCGCACAAGGAACAAGAACTGGAAAGTAAATTACAGGAACGAGAGCAACAAGAGGAAGTTCTATGGAGACAAAAATCCCGCATCAGATGGCTGAAGGAAGGTGAGAAGAATACCCAGTTTTTCCATAGAACCACAGTGCAACGAAGAATGCACAATCAAATCTCTCAGGTTATAAATGCTCAAGGCGACAAACTGGAAACCCAGGAGGATATAGAAAAGGAATTCCTCAATTATTTCAAAGACATGAGCCAAGAGCCAAATATCAACAGAGATGAGGCCATAAATAACATAACCAGGAATATACCGCGCCTTGTGTCTGAGGATCAAAACACCCTGCTTCTTAAACCCATCAGTTTACAGGAGGTGGAATCCGCTGCAAAATCTTTAAAAGCTGGTAAGGCTCCAGGTCCCGATGGTTTTTCTTCAAACTTCTTTCATCACTTCTGGGAACTAATTAAATGGGAGGTTTGGCAAGTGGTATAAGAGTCTCGAAGCCTACGATGGATGTATCCAGGTCTCAATGCCACCTTTATAGCCTTAATCCCTAAATTGGAAAACTCCAGCACCCCCGACAAATTCAGGCCCATCGCTCTATGTAATATTATCTACAAGATTGTCTCTAAAGTGGTGGCAATAAGACTAAAACCAATATTGCCAGGCATCATCTCCCCGGAGCAATCAGGGTATGTTGAAGGAAGGCAAATTACTGATGGAATAATTCTTTCGCATGAAATCATCCATTCTCTAAAGTTCGCAAAAAAACCAGGTATGCTTTTAAAAATTGATCTTTCCAAAGCTTTTGATAGCATAAGCTGGGTTTATATGGAAAAAATTTTGAGTGCTTTTGGTTTTGCATATCCTTGGATCCGATGGATCATGAATATGGTCTCTTCCTCCTTCTTCTCCATTCTGATAAATGGGATTCCTTCTGCCACTTTCCCCCCCTCTCGAGGATTGAGGCAAGGCGACCCCTTGTCTCCCTTCTTGTTTATAATTATGGCGGAAGGTCTGGGAAGAAGCCTTCATGCTGCTCTTCAGTCCAATGCTCTCAAAGGCATCTCTCTCCATGGCGCGCCCACTGTCTCTCATCAGCAATTCGTTGACGACAATATGATCTTTGGCCACCCCTCTGTTCAAGAAGCTCGAGCTCTCAACTCTTTGCTTAACATTTTCTCTACTGCTTCAGGGGCTTGCATCAATAGGATCAAGTCTCAAATCTTCTTTTTTAACACCCACCCGACCACTCAGCGATCCATAGCGCGAATCTTGGGATTCTCCATTGCTTCCTTACCATCCACTTACCTTGGCGCCCCTCTCATTGAGTCAGCTAGGAAACATTCTTCCTGGACAATCCTTTTGGACAAGCTGGAAAACAGGCTTCTGCTCTGGACTCACCGCTCCCTAAACATGGCAAGCAGACTTGTGCTCATTAAAGTTGTTTTACAATCCATGCCTCTTTACTTATTTTCTATTCTGGCAGCGCCAAAGTGGGTTCTAAAAGCCATCAAGAAGCTGCAACGTAACTACTTGTGGGGCAGCTCTGGTCACAATAGGAAATGGGCGTTAATTAAATGGGAAAAAGCATGCCTCCCTAAGAAAGTGGGAGGAATTGGTCTCAGAGATCCTGAACACAGCAATGCGATCATGGGAGCAAAAATTTGGTGGAAATGGCTAGCGTTCCCAGAAACATTATGGGCAAAATTCTGGTCTGCTAAATATACCAGCAATCTACCTCTTGAGGAACGTATAAGAATGACAGAAACTAGCAAAGGCTCAATTATCTGGGGTTCTGCGATTATGCACAGAAATCTTATACAAAGTCATAGTTTCTGGGAAGTGAAGGACGGCAGCACTGCGCGCTTTTGGATGGATTCTTGGTAACAATCCCCACGACTCGCCAACGTCATTCAAGGAATCCCTGATCACCAATTGCACCAACAGGAAAAGGTAAACCAATTCTGGCATGATCATGGAAACTCATATCATAGGATTTGGAGAAAAACCCAAGAGTTGATCCCAAACAGTTCAGAAGATGCCCAACATTCCCTTGCTGAAGAGCTCCAAAAAAGACAAATCCTTAAATCGACTGAGCAGGACAAATTAAGGTGGGGTTATGAAGAGAAAGGAACCTACACGACCAAAGAAGCTTACCACATTATTATCAAAGATCAGCTCATCAAGGACAAACTTTGGGAAAAAATATGGAACCCCCCGATCTGGCCAAAAATATCTACATTCCTATGGCTACTCTCCCACAACAGGATACTCACCTGGGATAATCTCAGAAAAAGAAAATTCGAAGGACCCTCAATATGCTTCAACTGCAAAATGGAGGAGGAAACAGCTGTGCACCTTATGCAATTATGCCCTCTTAGCAGGCAAATGTGGGAGAAAGTTACCTTTCGCTGCCAAAAGGAAGGACGCGAGATAGGAAATGTAAATAATACTTTAAGAAACTGGCCTCAGCACCCGTTTCAAAGCAGCATCCTAAATTCGCTATGGCAAATATTTCCCGGAATTGTTATGTGGAATCTCTGGAAAGAGAGAAACCGCAGAATCTTCAAAGACCACTCAATGGATGTGCAGCAAGTTTGGCAGACTATAGTCATGAATATACAGGAAACTCTATCTATCAAAAGCTGGTCTCAGGAGGATTTCCCTTCCAACAACAAGGAACAGGCAATCTAGAATAATTGGCAAATTCATTTAAGCTCAACCAACTTCCCTGCAAGAAGCATTAATAAACAGAAGGATACTCCCTCTCACTGGACCCCTCCACCTCCCAATTCATTTATGCTCAACTTTGATGGGGCTTCCAAGGGTAATCCGGGAGCTACAGGATATGGTGGAGTTATCAGAGATCACAATGGACAAGTGCTTAAAGTCTTCTTTGGCTCCATTGGCTGGAATACAAATAACGTCGCTGAACTCGAAGGATTATGGAAAGGTCTCAACATTGCTCAAAAGGATAACTTCTTTCCCCTAATTGTGGAGGGAGACTCTCAAATCTTAATCAACATGGCCATTAAGATTCAACAAGGCACAGAGGCACAGAAGATTAGTAGAAGCTGGAGAATGGTAGCAAGGCTGGAGCAACTTCAGTTCTGGCTAAGGGATAACAAAGCTGCAACTTTCAACCATATCAGACGCGAAGGAAATAAATTAGCAGATTTCTTAGCTAACATAGGAGCAGAAAGAGGAAAAAATCATTTTGAAGGATCCCTCCAAGGCAATGTACCAATGAATGCATGGTACACCTTCCAGGAAATCTCAAAAAAAGATGTTCAGAGGCAGGTTCAAGACCACCCAGATGCGGGTGTCAAAGCTTGATTTGAAATGTCATTACGCCCCACGCATAAGCCACATGGCTTCACGCTCCCGCCAGGTGGTCTCCATGGTATTATTCAGGTTCTGGGTGCCAGTACATTCAGGGGCATTAAAAGCCCTTCAAGACAGGAGGATTATCGAGGTCCTGAGGCCAGAGCATTTATCATGGCGCCTACAAACTATGGTTCAGGTATGCGAGCCGGCTCCGGTTTTATTCCTGCGACTGTTCAGGGAATTGTTCAGGGAAATTCTGCAAACGGAATTCCCATCCGCGTCGCCATCTTTTGCCCAGTGTTCAGGATTGTGCGCTCAGTTCAGACGAATGTGCAGGGGATTATCCATAACAGTATTTGCAGGACCCGTCGCAGGTATAGATCAGTCAATTTCTGTTTGCTCAGTTGGGTAAAGCTCATTACGCCCCTCATGGCTCCTCGCGGTGGTTATAAGACACCTCGCAGGGGAGGACACTCAAGCCAGTCCAGTGGCACAAAACAGAGAAGACAGACCAGCCCGAAAAGGATTTCTCCCTTAGCGTGCGCTTCGCCTCCCTCTGGTGCCTCAACGCCTTCCGAGGATTTGGATAACGTGGTTCAAATTGCTACTCTCTGCTACCATCGTCGCACAAACAAACCAGTGATCAGAGCCCGCATCACAGTCATCTTCGATGAGGAGGATGAGGTGGAGGACAGTCGCAATCAGGATTCAGGGGAGAAAATGCCCACCACCTCTGATAATTCTTTCAAGGCTCAGGACACCTCCTACAATCCAGAGGTTCAAAGTAGAATGGAGGGAGATAGCACTGAAGTTCACTCGGCAGAGCAGGCGGAAGATGCCAAAGAACTTCGCAGCCTCAAACGCAAAGCACCAATGACCTCGGCTGAAGGATCAATGCAGCCTCAGACGGATTCTCCTGGCAGTGGCTTGAAAATTGAGGAAGAGGAAGACTCGCTGGACTACAAACTTTATCTCAAACTGCCTCCTGGCTATGACAGCATCAAGGACGTCCCTGTTGGAGTCGAAGTTTCTTGGGAGCCAGACCCGATCCAGGCTGCTGAAGAACGGAAGCAAAGACTACTGGTTCGTGAAGCTGAGGCGAAAAAAGGAAAAAACAAATGACCACCGACCTCTTTGGGGTAAGCCTGTACTCAGGCGAACCGCTTCTTTTTGTCTTTTGTTCAAAGTCCTGGCTAGATAGTTTGCATTCTCTGAAGCTTAGCAACTATGTAAAATCAGTCCCCTGCCTCAGATCTCGTGGTCGGATCCCACTAATGGGTTGTTGGTCTGTCTTAGTCATGTTTAATTGGTCCAGGTTGGACAATTTTTGTTCAAGACATGTCTTTTTTGGAGTTTTGTTTTTTTTCTGGCTCTTACAAGCAGAAATATCAGTTGTAATGAGAATTTCTTGACAGAGAGCTGATCCATGGCTCTCAGAGGTGTATACCTCTTGTAAATATTTTCTCTCCCTTTTTTAATACATTAGTTCAGTCTTTACTTAGCAAAAAAAAAAATATGGAGGTGGTGTGGGTGGATGGGGTATTTGCGGGAACCCTTGCCTTATTAACTATACAACGCTCTGCGGTGAAGCCTATGATGGTCCTTCATTGTCACTTAGAGGAGGCTCAATCAGCGGGCTATATTTAGGACCTATTCTCCATCTATCCATGAATAACTTTCCACTTCACGTAGCTCCAAACATCAAGGTAATTGCATAAATCACTTTTCACACAAGAGCATTTTAATCCAAGTATTCAAAGATCTTAAATACTTACCTCGCAGTCCCTTGAAGAAGGGTCGCTTTGCTTCGTTGTAGTTGACCGATGTATCAACCACGAACTTTGTCACAAACCCTCTAATGGCATGATCAAGAAAGTGATTGACAGCGCACACAATCTTATCTTCAGAGGCTTCCAATCTCTGCACTTGCTCCGAGGTCCACACTATTGGACCATTAAGCCTCCACATTCCTTGGCCAGCTGCCAATTTAGCGATCCACTCATATAGCTAGATCAAGAAGGAACATAAGAAAATTTCATGTATCTCTATGTACAGATACCTGTCCAACCATTGTTCTTTCGTCAATCGCGGATTCTTGTTTTCCTGTGCAGAAAATTCATGGATTTTTCTATCCAACCGCTCCTCAATTTCTTTCTTTGTTGGATTCCATTGATTCGACATCACATATCTCTTTATGCAGATTTCGGTCTTGGAAATGGAACCATTTGTTAGCTTAGTGGGTCCTGACCCATGTTCAGAGTTAAGTTTGCCAAAAAACATTCCTACACTACTGACCCTTTCGGCATCAACCCACGAAGCGCGAACTGAAGTCTCATCTGAAGCAGTATGGGCGGATGTTGGAACCAAGTTTTTGCACCTAGATATTAGTGTAATGTTATTTTGTGCCGTAAACCTACCTTCGCACAGATCAATAAGCCTCTAAGACTTATCAATATAACTTCCTTTAACCAACCTCTAGACCTTTGCAAAGGTCTACGACTGTCTTTCACAAACCCTAAACAGGGGAATCAACCATTTACGTGCCTCTGTAATTACACTTAATTACGTATTTACTCGGATCGACTTAAATATTTGATAGCATTAACATGCAACCATATATTCTTCGTGTAAACAATTATTATTACTTGCATTTATATGGCAATGTAATTGATGTAAAATCGTGCATCAATACAGTATTAATTCATAAGCCCATCATTTGTCATAACATAATAGCACATTCATTCATAGCAGAAATAGATAGACAAAATGCAAATATTTCTAGAATAATCTCTTTATTGATACTTCAGTTCTTACAAACTCAAGACTTCCCTACTCACTCAGCTGCAGGGGTCTGCGCCCTCAGTTGCGGACTCTACTCTAGGCCTCTGCACACACAGCTGTAGAGATTCTATTATACTCTAAGACTTCTTTGCTCTTTCTTCTATTGAGCCATTACATTTGTTGATCTCTAATATCCTTCCTTAGACTCTCTAAGACTCTCCTACTTATACAATCCCATCGTCCGCGGACCATGGGCAGGTCTATACAAGCCGACAAAACTTACATAACAAAAGGGTAAAATCCTTTATGAAAATTTACCATATACACGCTCTGCGACCACAACTTTCATAGACTTTACACTTTACATAACAAAAAAATTGGCTTTCTTCCCCAAAACTTGGGCTTTTTCGCCAAAATTGACCGTAGGGGACCCCGTCCCAACACCATTATAAAATTGAGTTCCACAAGCTATAAAGACTATTTCATTCCACCTCTCTCTCTCTCTCATATTCATTGCTAAAGAGCTCTCATTCACCAACAAGACATTTCCTCACCATTTTTAGAGGCAGCAACACTCCTAAGGGCCATCCAAGCAGTTTTGCCATGTTTTCTCCAGATTTCACTGCATTTTCCAGATTTCGCTGCGTTTTCTAGATTTCGCTGCATTTTCTCAAGATTTCACTGTGTTTTCTCTCTACTAGCCATAAAAATTGTTTTCAACATTTTTCAACAGTATTTCAAGCATCCCACGGCCTTCTGAAAGTAAGTTTAACTCTCTTCAGCTCTCCATAGGTCTGTTTCCCTTGTTTTCATGTTGCAAACCTTTATCACTCTCTTCGTTGTGTTTTTACTATTTCCCTAGTTGGACCATGTTTTAATTCTCTAGTCCATACCCTATACCCATTTTTCCCCATTCCACTTCCTAAAGGTCCCTAACACCCCTTCCCATCTCCCAAAATTTTCCTACCCTCTTTCCCTTTCCCTAAACCCTCCATCCTATCTCCTCATCCAAATCCCTTACTTTCCTAATTAGGGCTTTAGTTGCACACAGTCAAAATGGGGGAGGGGAAGAAATCCTATAACAAATGAGGTCAAATATTGAGATATTAACCACTAAAAATTGAGGAGTTGATGTCTTCCCCACTGTCCAACTAGTGCTTTGAGAATATAGAGTGTTTAGGGTTTTGTGAGGTAGTTCAAAGAGCCAAATACCATGACAAATTGACTAGTTTGTTTTCCACTAATTTGTGGAGAGATTAGGTCACTATTACAGGTGTTGATTTCACTATTTCAACTAAAATCATAGCAACAACCACATGGATACCCAAAAATGGAGAAAAATGGTTTAAGAGTCATGACTTGGACCTGCAAAACTATCAACCTTTCATCAAAGGCCACTACAGATACAACAATAAGTTTTTCTTTTTGCACAACTCCTTGAGAAATTTTCTCCATTGATGAGGGTTATAATGAAATAATTTACATGTGAAGGCAGATTCTCAAGATTCTACAAATACCATGTCATATTTCTCATGCATTTCACAGGGGTAAAGCCACTCAACCTATCCTACTACCTCTAAAAACGTTTAGCTAAGATGGCAGAGAAGGTGTAGCATAGATAGAGTTATCATGAAAAAATACTTTTCACCATGCCCTCATAAAGATTATTGTATTGCATCAACTTTCTCAAAAGAATATCACTTGGGAAACATTTATTCAGTCGGATGTCTTGTTGCCTTCTGTTAATCAATCCATAAGCCCAAGTACATCATCAACATCACCTAAGAATGTGAAGAGTGGCTCATCTAGAAGATGTGCAGTTGAGAGGATACCTAGGCCTGAAGTGACTTAGACATATTAGAAAGGAAGGAGGCTTGTGTTTACTCCAAATTGTGTGGAAGGGGCCAAGCTTACATCAGCAACATCGGCAAAGCAGGGATCACAATCACAACATGAAGCACCATTGCAAGATGAGGAACAATTTCATCTTGACACTATCATGGTTGACTTTAAGGTTAATGGGGAGCATAAGAAAATGGAGCAGTTCATCATCGAGAAAGACGTTGAGATAGAAAATCTCAAGGACAGTTTATCAAAGGCAAACTTCATGATTTCATTCCTAGAGCAGGAGAATCAACAATTGAAGGTAAAGTAGCTACTTTTGGAAAAGTATGAGGTTGATGTTGGCAAAGAGGATATAAAGAGAAAATCAGTGATGGATGCAGAGGATTCAGATGAACGTCGAGAGCAGGTGACAAGGAAAAGGCCAAGGACTAGAGGCCTCAAAAGAGCACTTCAGCAAGAAAGAGAGCAGATGACTTTAGTTGACCTAATTTCAGCAGAAATCAAAGAGAAAAGAGAATTTTGGCTTGACAAGGTGAATTTTCATTTGGAGAAGCTTCTCAAGAGGGCTAAAAGAGACAACATGCTGCAAAGACACATGACCATGCATTACCACACAAGGAATTAGGTTGCTAGGGTTAAGGTTAAGAATTGAAAGCAAAACTCAAAGAAACCCTAATCAAGGAAAAAGGGAAGGTAAAGTTGAATTTTCTTGTTGATGTCTCCCTCATAGCATAACATGGCACCTGAGAACTTCATAAACCAATTTTGAGAATTTTTGGAGAACTTTTGGTTTTTTATGAATTTTTGCACATTTTGACACAGTCATGTGTTAGGGAGCTCCAAATCACTTTTTGCTTACATATCTAGATTTGGAATGCTTTATAAATCACATTTGTCCTGAGGGGAACATACTTTTAGCAAGTTTTGATAGGTGAAAATTCCCAAAAACCACCTAAAAACTACCTTTTTGCCACCGTGTTGAATACCAGCTACGTTTTCCAGAGTACCTGTGGGAGAATTCAATTTTGAGGGACTAGAAGTGACTTTCTTCAACTCCTGAAGAGTCTATCATGTAGCAGACATCCACAAATTTCCAATGAACCATCAAGACCAGAATTTGGACTTCAAGAAGGCCTTTAAAACCCAGTTCTCCCAAATTTGTTGCGTTTTCTCTAGGCTCGCAGCGTTTTTGGCTAATTTCGCTGCATATTTTCCATGACAATTTTCTTTTAGTTTTGTCAAGTGGATTCGAATTTTTATGGTGTAATTGATTAACCTTGATGTAAATATGATGTAGATGAGTAAATAGCATTATTAAGGTTTTTTAAAGAAAAGTTAGGATTCATTAATGAGAGTGGTTTGAGTCAAAGTTAATTGGAAGAGTTGTTTTAACCTCCCTAGACATTAGGGTTTGGTTGTAACACCTCATGTAGCAGTTCCTAAACTCATGGATTCGACCCCTGAGAGCAGGGAGATGATGTTTTGATCGATATGTATCTATCTTTTAGTCATAGAACATATTATACATCAGAGAAGAGAACACGTGTAGGTTGTACTTGGACACTTTATTCAGGAGCAATTTGCAACTGTTATCTAGGAATTCATGTGTAGTGAGTTTGTGATCATGTATTTTCTTTGTTTTAGTTTTATTTGAATTATATACATCTCTCCTTTCATATCTTGTTTCTTCAGTGGTTTTCCTTAAAGTTTATAAACAAAATTCTTTGCATAAAGCTTTGTTTTATGGGAATATCATTTTGTGTAATTTTCCTTCTTACTTAATGATTTCATGGTGCTCGTGATCATTAAGACCTTTTTCTTCTTCCAAAAACTACACTACACTAACAAACACTAAAGCCATCAGAAAATCATTGCTACCTTTCTCCTTTATATCTTTGTTGTTGTAACCCTTTGATCCTTTGACCTAGCTACCTGGTTTTTATTTCTTGTCCAACATCAAAACCTAAAACTTTCAAAACCCTACCTGAGCCTAACATATCTAGCCTAAAATCCTTTCCCATTCCAATCATATTTGGCTGTAAATTCATAGAGATATCCCTCTCTGGTTTAGTAGGGCTAGTTGTTGAACCACAAGCGGTTTGAGGTTACCTCTTTCAATTTCCCTTCTCAGCCTTGGGATATTGTAGAGGATAACAAAGCCCAACCTCCCCAATAATTTTATCCTCAACAACCATATCAACAACAATATCAATCTTATCCTCAACAATCATATCGACAGCCATATCCTCAACAACCATTTCCATATCAACAATTCCAACAATCCTCTCAATCAAATCCATTCACACAACAATCAATGCCTACACTAACTCGACCTCAGCAACTTCAACTGCCTGTAGCCAAACACCACCCAGACCAACACAACTACCAACCCAACCGGTAGAAAATCCAAGCAACAAAGTGGAGAGGCCAATCTACAATACTAAGGAAGGAACACCATATTTAATTCTTCCTATTCAAAACATCCACTTAAGGTCTGGAAAAATATTACAAAAAGACTCTCCTATGATTATAGAAGAACAAATTGAAGAAGGAGAAAAATCTGAAAAATCTAATCCAAATAATGAAATTCAGAAAAGTAAAACTATTACGACTCAAACACCACCTTTCCGAGAAAGGTTAGTAGAGAAGAAAACCTCAATTTCTATACCTGAATTTGATATCTTAGATGAATTAAAGATCCTTTTTTACAAGCTATCAAAGATATTCTTGTTTATACAAAGGCAATTAAGGAATTGTGCACAAAGAAAACTACCAAAAGAAAATGATCCACCTACAATTCATGTTATTGGGAAATTGGCTAGTCTTATGTCAACAAAAACCACAATTGAAAAATATGTTGATCCTAGAATACCTATGGTAACCATTTCAATCAACAATTTTTCAGTTTCTAAAACTCTAATTGACTTAAGAGCTGCTATCAATGTTATGACAATAGAAACCATGAAACATTTGAACTTGTCAAATATCCAACCAACCAATACAATTTTGGAACTAGCTAATAGATCCAAAGTAGTGCTAGAAGGATTACTCGAAGACATAATTGTTTCTTTGGTTTCTTGGGAATATCCTGTAGACTTCCTAGTCCTACAACCAAAATCAAATTTAGGAGGCCATCCTTTAACTCTTGGCAGACCGTGGTTAGCCATAGTTGATGTCTTTGTTGGATGTAGATCAAGAAGTATGATCATATCACATGGAAATGAAAGGAAGCACATAACGCTTTATTCTCCTGCCCAATCTCCTCTATTATCTTAGCATGATGATCAAAAATAAGAAATTCAACCAATTCTAAGTATTAATCAAGCTTTCGATCTTAGAGGAGAGGATAATCAGGACTTAATGGATCTTCTCATTTCAGAACCTGACATTTCAAAGGAGCTAAGAACAAATCAATATGAAGGTGCAAATCAATTGCTAAATTAATGTTTTTAGGTAACTTGCACTACTAATTCACTACAAACATTATTTGAAGTAATGTTTCCTGTCATAGAAAATTTTAGGGGTGAATGTTCGCCCTTTGGGGAAATTAAGGGGTTTTTAGTTTTTAGTGGGCAAATATTTTGTATCATAGTACATTTTTACAAATCACCTCAATAAGCCCACCTTATTTTAAGGAAGAGGGTAAAAAAGGTAAATTTAGCCCTTGAAATTAGGAGTTACAACCTTCCATTCACCCATTTTCAAGAATAGGTTTTATTTAAGTGAATTCATTCGCCCATTTTCAAGAATAGGTTTTATTTAAGTGAATCCTATGGGCCAAATGCCCAAATACCATATTTATAAAAGAGGTATGTTAAATTAATAAAAATATAAATAAATAAGAGGTATGGTAAATAAATAAAGCATTTTTTATATTTATTCCATAATTCACCTTATATACATGCAAGGGTGTAAACAAATAAAAATATAAGTAAAGTGGAGGTATGGTAAATAAATAAAACGTCTTTTTATACTTACTCAAAAGGTATGGTAATAAATAAAAATATAAATAAACTAGACGCATGGTAAATAAATAAAACCTCTTTTTATATTTAGTCCATAACCCTTGTTCTA